>JAZKJV010003827.1:0-75988 GCA_037367405.1 Ottelia alismoides
TTCCAGATATAAAAACCCAGACCGGTATGTTACTGTCTAAAGATAACTTCCATTTTCTGCTTGGACTTTCTACAATCAGCTTGATTTCCTGCAAACCATATGCCTTCGATGAAGGTAGCTCTATCATGGACCACCAATGTGAATCTCTACATCTGAAGTAAAGCTCACCCTAGATAAACTTGATCCATCTTGTTATGAACCTGAAGCTCGGCTCTATGAGCAAGCAAGCCGAACTCAAACCAATATTTGAAACTCATTTTCTTAGCTGGCTAAAGTCAAGCTTAAGATTTCTCACCTCAAATTCCATAACTCAGCTCACACAAGGTATGATATAATACATTCCCAGCAAAAATGGTCGGTGTGGTTCAATTGGTTTGTGCAATCAGCATTTGTACGTAGTATGTTGATTGTGTAGTTCAGTTTAGCTCATGCTATCAGCATTCAGCATTTGTTTCCAGCATGTTGACGATACACTTCGTTTTTACAATGTTCTTACATTTCACTATGTTCCAAAATTGCCCAAATCGGATGGAGATTTAACTCTTGGTTTTCTGTGATGATGAGAACTCCAGTTTTTTTGTCAAATTGTTATGGAATTATTCAGTCCCACGTCACAAAGGAGAGGAGGTTGGAGAGCTTATATGTCCTATATATGAAGTCCAACATGTGGGCTTTTCTCTATGAGCACGGTGATATAAATAAACGGGTATCCATACAATGAGCATATATATATGAATGTTGTCTCAAAGTGGTAGTTTAAGCTCTGCTTGAGCACGATCTTGGAATTCTAGAGCTCATTCAAGTCCGACTTGTTAAGGGAACAACTGGGATGCATTATGAGAGGCTCAAGGGTTCCCTTATATAGGAGAAGAACTCATTGGATAAATTACAGAAAGAAGAAAAGAAAAATAGAAAATTACAAAAGATAATACTAAAAATAGTAAATATCTCAACACTCCCCTCAAGCTGGAGCGTAGATATCAAGAAGACTCGGCTTGGAACAACATCTCTGATAAGGTCCTCTCGCTAAAGCCTTTGTAAGTATATCTATTGTCTGGTCTCCAGAGCTGACATTCGTAGTAGTGATAATAACCTTATATATCATGTCACGAGTGTAGTGACAATCCACCTCTATGTGTTTCGTCCTCTCATGAAAGGTTGGGTTATTTGCAATGAAGAGAGCAGCTTGATTATCACATTGGGAGGTGCATGGGAAGAGGCACTTCTATAGTCAGGTCAGTAAGAACGAATCTGACCCACATCATCTCTGTACTAGCATGTACTATGGCCATGTATTCCGATTCAGCACTTGATCTAGCAACCACAGTCTGCTTCTTACTCTTTTCGTGAAACAAGAGAATTCCCTATGAACACAGCAAATCCAATTGTAGACTTTCTATCCTTTGGACACCCAGCATAATCTGCATCTGCGCATGCTGTCACTGATAGATGTGCCTCTGCTGAAAAGAAGTCCAGTATCAGGTTAAGTCTTCAAGTACCTCAGAATCATATAGACTGCATCCATATGTGTTTGTATGGGGCTGCTCTATAAACTGACTCACTTTGCTCATGGCAAATGCTATGTCAGGCCTGGTAATTGTTACATATAGTAGCTTGCCAACAAGTTCTCTGTACCTCCTCTTGTCGACCTCCTCGGTATCATCATCATAGAACTTCATGCTTGGATCAAGCGGAGTAGTGACAGGTCTGCAATATGCCATGCTTGTCTCTGAAAGAACATCTATAACATACTTCCTCTGAGCCATTACAAGACCTCGCTGGTTCATGGCAAACTATATTCCAAGGAAGTAACATAAATGTCCACGGTCCTTCGTCACAAACTACTGACCTAGGAACACCTGAATACCATGCTCTTCATCCCATGTAATAATAATGTCATCAACATAAATAAGAATGATTGTACTAACTCTCTGGGTCTTATGTATGAACAAGGACTGATCAGCAGTTGATCTCACAAACCCCTGATGTTCTATCAAGTCTGAGAGCTTTTGGAACCATGCTCTTGGACTCTGCTTGAGGCCATAGACAGCCTTGTGTAACCTGCAAACCTTCTGACACTCCCCCTCAGCAGCAAACCCAGGTGGTTGTTGCATGTAGACCTCCTCCTGTAGATCACCATAGAGGAATGCATTCTTCACATCAAGCTGATAAAGAGGCCAATCTCATGTCACAACAAGGAGAATACGTAGAGTAGAATGTCTGGCAACTGGGGAGAAAGTATCCTGATAGTCCACCCCATATATCTGGGTGAACCCTCGTGCCACAAGTCTCGCCTAATAGCGTATAGCGATCCACACTGCCATTCGCACGGTGTTTCACAGTGAACACCCATTTGCATCCCACAATTGATGTATCAACAGGAGCAGAAACAAGATTCCACGTACCACGTCACTGTAGTGCAGCCATCTCCTCCTCCATGACTAACCTCCACTGATTATCTTTGAGAGCCTATTGATACGTCGATGGTATCTGCACGGCTGATAGTGCTAACGTAAATCTCTTGAAATCCTCTGACAACCTGCTCAAAGAAATCTAGGCTGCAAGAGGGTAAGTAGCATACGCCCGTTTCTGATTTCGCAAAGCAATCGGCACGTCAAGATCATCTACCAAGTCATGGGCCTGTATATTTCCCTCTTGAAAGGGTACTTGCTCTTCCTGACTAGAATCATGTTGTACAGACAATTCAGTAGTGCCTTTAGTAGAAATAATATGTTGATTACATACCTGAGGCGTGATGGATGATGGGTAAGGCTTGTGAGCATGGCGAACAGAGCGAGATCTGCGAGGAAAAACACGAGGCAAGAACTAAACCAACAGAGTAGGTGAATGTGGAGGACCAACTGTAGGAAGTGGTGGCATGTATATCTCATCATCAGAGTCAAATGGAGTAGGTTTGTCACCTGTAGGAGAAAAATACATGACCTATTCAAAGAAAGTAACGTCGGCACTAACAAAATATTTCTGGCTTAGTGGATCAAAGCAGCGATACCCTTTTTGATACGAGAGTAGCCGACAAACACACACTTGACATCTCTAGTAGAGAGCTTGTCACGCCCTGAAGAGACATCATGAAGAAAGGCAACAGATCCAAACACACAAGGTGTAAGAGAGAAGAGATCTTTCTCGGAAAACACAATCGAGTCAGGAATCTTCTCTCCTAACACAGACGAGGGCATACGGTTTATCAAATAACAAGCAGCAGTGTTCATGAAATCGGCCGCACAGACCGCATATGCGGTCGCATATGCCCGTGTGCATGCAGACCGCACCGATTTCATGAGTTAATGCATTATGCGCCCTCCCCGCATATGTGGTCTGTATATGTCCCGCTTATACTCCGCATACCCCGCATACTGCTCCAGCAGCTCCAACTTTTTAATATTCTCATTCAGATCCTTAATTCTGTAACTATGCCTCTTCATTCAATTGTAAGAATATGACATGCATTTGTATACAATTGCAATGCATTATACCATTATGTATATGCAATGTTTTATGTTTTTCTCATGTATTGTTTTCACGAGTATATGCAATGTATCGTCAAATATTTTTATATATGCCGATTAAGGTTTTGCTTATGCAGTGCATGTATCTGTATTGAAGTTTTGTTATTATAAATCATCTAATGTGAAGTTTTTATGGTAAATATTTTTTATGATTAAATATGAGGCAATTAAAAAGCATATAGACACACATCTAAAATAAAACATTTTTCTTAGATCTTTTTTGACTCCATAAGATACATAAATTCAGTGGCAATGTTGTTCATAGATATTTAATTATTTTTAAATTAAAAACTAGAAAATCGTGTAAAAACCGCATATACCCTGCATATGCCCCCGCATATCGTTATTCGGTATTCAGTGACCTGTCGGAACGCATACGGATACCTCTTTTCTGAACCTTGACAAGCAGTAAGGACAGCATCACCCCAGTAAGCATGAGGAGCACAGCTCTGTATCAACAATGTTCTGGTCACATCAAGTAAGTGACGGTGTTTGCGCTCGGCAACACCGTGCTGGGAAGTGTAGACACATGAGGTCTAGTAAACAATGCCATGGGATCTAAAGAACTCAGAAAGATGCAAGGTGCAAAATTCCAAGGCATTATCAGAAAGAAGATACTTGACATTGGCAGAAAAAATAATATTTATTTCATTAAAAAATACTTGATAACAGATCCAGCCTCGGACTTATTCTTCGATGAGAAGATCTAGGAAAGTCTAGAAAAATCATCGACAGCTACGAGATAAAAACGACATCCTTGGAGATCAGGAACATGACTATGACCGCAAATATCTAAATGAAGGAGCTCAAATAGCTGATAACTGCTCTGACTCTGACAGGATGGAAAAGAGGAACGGTGATGCTTCCCAAGTTGATATGCCTCACACTGAAGGAGGATCTCGTAGAAATTTAAGGGAGAACATGACATAGCTTCGGCAGAGGAAGATGTCCAAACCTAAGGTGCCACATATAAGAAGAGACAGGTCCAGTAGGTATAATAGAAACACTAGCATGAGGGGGTTGGACCAGTCTGTAGAGTCCCCGTTGCTCACGACCACATCCAATCACCCTACTCGTGAGTATGTCCTGAAACACAAGAGATGAAAGGTCAAAGATGGCACGACAATGCAGATCCTTAGTGATCTCACTAATAGAAAGTAAATTCAACTGAAAAGCAGGAGCATATAAAACATTCTTCAGGCGCATGGATGGTGTCAACTGCACCTCCCCCTGTCCTGTAACAGGTAAGTGGTCGCCATTAGCAATGGCGACTCATCTGCCAGGTGGTATAGCCTTGTAGGACTTTAGCTGCGTTTTGTCTCCGCACAAGTGGTGAGAAGCACCAGAGTCCATACTCCACTATGTCATGTATGCATTTGTACTACAAGTAAAGGCATAGGTGATACCTGAGGAGCTCGAAAAGGCTATGGTTGTTGCAGCGGTATTTGTGGTGGTGTCAACACTAGGAGTCATGATCTCTCGAATACGAGAGACAATATTATCCAAGCAAGGATCGACCTAGGGAGCTGAAGTCTCTAAAGACACAATCTGCTCTGTTGCTCAACCAGAAACAGGAAATGCGTGCTTCTAATAGCATGTATCCTCTACATGTCCATGCTTGCGACAGTAGGTGCAGGGACCACGTTGGCGTTCACCGCCTCTTCCTCGAGATGTGCGTCCTCTGGATTGGATCGCCCCACCTCGACCACGAGAAGCGACCATCGCTGAGGAGTACGAAGACGTGGTTGTCGAAGGGATGATGAGCCGGCTGAGACGGCTATAGGCATCCTCTATAGAGGGAATGGTTGCTCCAGTAAGAAGATGAGTACGTGCAGCATCATATTCTGTATCAAGTCCATCCATGAAAACTCCAACCATCGTGGAGTTCCTATATGTCTTCTGTTGCTCAATAGACGTCGTAATGGGCATGTAACTATGAAGCTTTTCAAACATGTCACGCAACAAAGAGTAGTAAACATGCAAAAGGTGGCCATTCTATTTGGTGTTGCAGATATCAAGCTGTAGTTGAAGGATCTTGGCCCCATTCTTCGCCTATGTATAGGTGGATGCCAAAGTATCCCACATTGCCTTGACAGTGGGCTGAGTTAGGATATCATTAGCTATCTCTGTAGTAAGAGTCCCACAAAGCCAAACACGTGCATATGCATCATCTTGCTTCCAAAAAGCATTTTCCCCAGTCTTGTCCACTGGCTCTGAATCTGTCAGGATATGCTCCTTCTTGTTGCACTGTATGAGGGTGAAAACCGAATGGACCACAACTCATAGTTGGTCCCATCCATCTTAGCGATGGGTGTCGGGCCTTTAAAGGCTCCGGACGAGAAGATGTCACCCTTGTTGTCTGACATGATGATAAGATAGCCAAATAACGAAATTCAACGGGAGATAGACTGATATAAACTAGTCTGCAGAATATACGAAGGATTTGTTGTACATGTAGACTAATACAACCATCCTTGATAATCCTCAACGCTTGCTAGGGCCGGAAAACGTGACTTAGACTTTCGAAATCACACTTTCCAGTCAAAATCAGATTGTAGAACTGTCCGCTGATATGCTCGGAGGCATGAGTAAGGGCTGATGCGATCAAAGTCACCGTCCATGGGTGATTTACGACTCAAAAGGACAGGGCGCAGGGTCCTGAAGCGGTAGCCTGGACACAAGCGAGTCAGGGGAGTACAGATAGGGACGCATGCGCAGGGCCGGTGGAGCCTGGACGCACGGGCACAAGGGCATTGGAGCCTGGGCGCCTAGACATGGGGCGCAGGGGTGCTGGGCGCGAGGGCCGAAGGCGTGGGGCGTGGGGCGCATGGGCACGAGACGCAGGGCCGAGGGCGCTAGGCGCAGAGGGCACCGAGGCCTGGGCACGAGGCGCACAATGTGGGGCCCGAGGGCGGCGAGGGTGGGTGCAGGGGTCAGGGGAAGCGTGGGGGGTGGGGGGCAGGTGTCGAGTAGGGAAGGGTTAGGATTAAGGATGGGTCTAAGACCGTCACTCCGATACCATGTTAAGGGAATGTACTGGAATGCATTATGAGAGGCCCAAGAATTCCCTTATATAAGAGAAGAATACATTGGACAAATTACAGAAAGAAGAAAAGAAAAATAGAAAATTACAAAAGATAATACTAAAAATAGTAACTATCTTAACACGACTAAATCTCAACTCTCAAGCATGGGACTAAGCTTTTGAGCCCGAAAAATCCAAAAAAATACGACAGAAAATTCCAAATTGAATAGTAAACGATAACATTCTTCACGGATTATGAAACCAACACCACATTGTTACCTCCTTCTTTCAAAGGTTTGCCACTGCCGTCCTGCTTTGGGGGCTCGCATGAGTATAAAGTATTCTTCTGGGGCATCTGGCAGCGAAAGACCTTCACACTTAAATAGCAACCACCACTGTCAGTTAAACCATACCCGACGGCACGCAAACAGGAAAACCGGAAAAATCAGAAGCCACGTCTATCCTTGGCAATCACATCGCACCTTCTCAGAGGATTGTCTGCGATGCGCTTCCACTGCTCGTGCTGATCCCGCAGGAGGCAATTCATGGAAGTGCACATGAAAACGAACAACGTCCTGTGGAATGCAGACTCATCATCCGACAATGGGGCGTATACCTGTCAAACCAGAATCAAAATAGCATCAACAACCCGCACGCAACTGCAGAACAAGAAATTCCAATTGATGACCTGGAGAAGGAACTGCAACGGCTCATTACAGAACCCGCAGGTGCGTGATCTCTCCGGCGGCAAGTCCACGGGATCCAGCCATGCCGGTACACCTCCGGCTTTGCTTGGGAACATGTGGCGGAGGAGGCGCCGGGGGTTCTGGGGCTTCTCCACGAAGCCGAGGGTTACGGGATCGTCCTCGACGTCGTCGTCGTAGTCGTCGCCTTCGTCTTCGTCGTACTCTTCTTTCTTCTCCGGTTGCATCTCGTCTTTTCCGTCGTCGTCGACGGGAGTGGCGCGATGGGGGTCGACGTGGGCGGCAGATGAGCCATTTGCACGAGAATCCATGGTACTTTCCAATGCCGGAAGGTGGGTGGAGGGCGGGAGGGCGGGACTGGCGCTGGGAATGGAGAGTTAGGGTTTTTCCGATGGTTGATTTTGTTAATTAGCCCTCGGAAATTGTAATGCATGATATATTATACTGATTATATTTTAGGGATAAGGGATGCTGAGCCCCAGGTGCAGGCAATTCACTGCACTCGGATCCTCCACCGTCGGATTAAATCATGTCCCACCGTTGGATGACAAGAGCGCCTCTCTCTCCCGATCCCAATCCCACGCCCCTGCCCTCCCCCCAAACCCACCACCTACAGCACGGGAGAGAACTAGGGATGAAAACGAATGTGGATATATTCGTATCCGACCCGTTATCGTATTCGTTTTATACATATTTTAAGACTCGTATTCGTATTCGTTTTAAAATGGATGCGGATATGGATATTACTTTGACATTCGCTAATATTCACATTCGTATTCGTATATTCGTTTTCATACGTAAGTATAGTAATAGATTTATTTATAATTATGTGTAACAATATTTTATGATTGCATTCACCATTATTGATATAATTGTTATAAAATTACTATATCTGGTATATCTATTTTATGTGTAACCATCATAAACATGTATATTTTGGTTAATCTATTGAAAAATTGTATTATTATTCGTATCCGATTCGTATTCGTTTTACATTCGTATTCGTTTTTAAGGATATGGTAAAACATTTTTCACATTCGTCAATATTCGTATCCGCATTCGTATTCGTATATGAAAATGGATAAGGATATGATTATACATATATTCGTATCTGTATCCGACCATTTTCATCCCTAGAGAGAACCCATCGGGCGCTCCGGGCTCGCTCACCTCCAACCTCGGCGGCACACGCGCGCTACCCCCACCTTCTAGCCCACCGCACGCGCGCGACCGCTCTGTGATCTCCCCTACGTGCTCCCCACTCCAGCCTTCGTCGCATGTGCTTGCGACCTCCTCCTTCCTCCGCCGCATACAGTGGCCCCGTCGTCTCCCTACCACTAGCCATCCCGCATCCCCCGCAGAGCATGCCCTAAGCCCCCGATCCATTGTGCTCATCTGCTGCGCGTACGAGCCCCAGAACCAGCAACTCCCCCTATCCATTTTATTATGCTTTATTATTATATCTGAAAATCATGAAAAACAATTCATATTCTAACATCTCGATATGTTTTAATCTCTTGCTCAGTCTTGCAGTTTCCTTCCATCTGATGTAATCCGTTTGCTGGTAAAGCCCGGCTTTTGATTTCGGATGCATCCTATCAACTACCAGCATGTAAGGTTGACCCTGGAGAATGCTATAGGAGTGGCAAATATAGATGTGACGAACAATCCATATTGACAAGGCCATCAAGAGTCACTGCGTCACTATTGGTCATAGAAAAACCGAACCAAAGAAGAGTGGGTGAAGCAGCTTGCGCATGGTCCTTTTTTGTAGCTTCTTTACAGTATCTTTGTTGTCTTCTAATGTTGAGAGGGTCCTTGGTTGCTGGCATGTTGTTGGAGTTGTACATTGTATGCCATCAACCTCCCAATGTAGAGCATATGTAACTTACATGAGAAACGATTGTATTTTTTCTACAGTGAATGAATCAGAGAGATGCTTATGTGATATTTCTTGCAACACCACTATGTTGTTTGAAATTGTCATGAATACATGCTTTCATGGTGTTTAGAATTTTGGAAAGGAAACAAACATACTAGAGATGAGAACTGTATTTCTCTCCCTCTCTCCACATGTTGAAGTTTATTGCAAAAATAATTTAGGCTCTACAGTTTGCTTCATTAACTGATCAACAATAAATAAACAAAGGAATTTGAAGGAACCACTGCACATGCCTTTCTATATAAGCTGCATTTTTTACTGAGTAAATTTCCAACGCTACTATGGAGCAAGCACAAGCTAGAGAACGGTATAAAACAACAGTGGAGTTTGAACAAACCCAACTCAATCGGGCAACTGATGAGCACACTTTGAAAGAGTTCTGAATGTCCATTTGTTTCATTGCAAAAGGAGGTTCTTGAAACTATTCTCCAAACAATTTGGGTTTTTGATAAGAAAATTGGTTTTCAGCTTCCAAACTGAAGATGTTGAGAATCCAAAACTAAATTCCAGTCATTTGTATTATAGGTAGTTCAATATGGAACTTTGACTATACAACGCAACTTGAGTCGCCCGCACATGCGCGGGGCAAGAAGACTCCAAAAGTAAAAGCCAAAGACAAAACAATGTGGTGGGAATGTTTTAGGAGTAGAACATCTTAACAAAAAAGAAGACCATCACAGTTAGCTCCAACTTGGTCTCAAGAATTAATTTCGGAGAATAGGTAGATCTTGAGTACACATGTCCGCAATACATCCAAATGATCTTCGTCAAGTTGCTGCCTATATAGAAAGATAAATCAAATTAAATTTGAATCAAAATTGGAACCAATTATCAAAAGAATCACTACCTTGAATTTGCATGTAGTTTGATAATGTCCTTTGTCCCCGCAATTTCCACATGTGCGTTGCTTTATAGTAGCTTGAAAAGAAGATACTTCGACACTGGACTTCATTCTCTCTGCTTTGCGAGGTCTTCCTTTGGCTTTAATACAATGTGGATCACGGACATTGAAATGATTTTTTTCTTAATTCAACAGTGGGATTTATTTCAGCGGTAGGAGGTTGTTTGCTCACATCATTCTTTTGCAGTTCCTTGATCTTTTTCATTCCCTCTTCGGCTATTTTCAATGCAACTTCAAAATTAGTATTACTAAAACTTCCCCAATCATATATCTCTGAGAATAATGAACGAAGACCCCATAACATGTCAAGACTCGGCTTGTCTTGTGCATCGCAAACAATTTGTTGTCTCGTTCCTACAAATCTTACATCCATTGACCAACGTTTTAATAAATATTCCTTTGGTATTTCACGTAATCCCTTCTTCTTGAAGATGTAAAGAATATGACAACAAAGAAAACCTTCGGATGTGAATTTCTTACAAGAGCATTTGGCTCTCAAATCTTTCAGGAAAAAATCAACTTTGTATTTACGATTCGGAGATGAATCCAAATGAACTTCGTATGTAGCAACTTCATCATCCTTTGCAACTTTTCGAGAATCGCAATCAACAATATTCTTGAATTCATCTTGAAATTTCAAGAAGTTTGCATAAGTATAAAAAGTAGAAGCTTGTACTTCCATTGGATTTTTGGACCACAATGTTGCCATTGTATTCATTGACTTAAAATCACAACTCTCTTCAGCTCCACGACGTGCATCCAATGCCCTTTCATACTGTAATACAAACTCAGATAGTGGTGTCTGAGAGTGGACATATCCATCAAAAAAAGCATTCATACTTTCAGAACGTTGAGTTGACGACATTCCTGCAAAGAAAACATCCTTAAGATAAATAGGAACCCACATTTCTCGCATTTCATACATATTGTTAAGCCAACCATTTTCTGCAATGTTGTACTTGGCTCGAAGTTCTCCCCATCTTTTTTCAAACTCTTCAGTACTCTGGCATCCATAAATCCACTTTTCGTAATCATGTTCAAATTGCTTGTCACATCGTAATTGACGCAAATGAATCAATGCATTCTTTTTTATATGCCAGATGCAAAATCTATGTGTTGTTTGTGGAAATACAACAGAGATAGCTTCCCGCATCGCAGGATCTTGGTCAGTAATAATTGCATTGGGCATCTTCCCATGCATACATTGCAACCATGTACGAAATAACCAGATAAATGTTGCGGTAGTCTCATCAGCAAGTAAAGCACATCCAAATAATGTTGATTGTCTGTGATGATTTATACCGGTAAATGGAGCAAACGGCATGAGGAATTTATTGGTTCTATATGTGGTGTCGAATACCAACACATCACCAAAATGCATATATGAAGCTCGTGATCTTCCATCTGCCCAAAAGACACTTCTTACCATGAAATCTTCATCAACTTCAACTTTAAAGAAGAAATCACTGTCTAGCGTCATTTTCTCTTCAAAGCATCTCACAACGGTCATACACTCATGACCAAGATTATTCTTTCGATTCAGTTTGATTTGATCTCTACAAACTTGACTAGTAATATTCTTCTCACCAGATGCGCTTAGAACACTGGAAATTTTGGATGCACCCAAGCCACAACTATGCAATGTGTCAATTAGGCCCCTCGCACAAGAAGAAATCTCCTTATGTGAACGTAACATTTGTACTTTTGATGGACTCGTCAAGACATGATTATGTGTTTCATTAAATGTTCGCACCACCCAAATCCCTTCTTCATCCACAGATGCATAAATGTGAGCTTCACAACCTTCTCTAGTTTCTCGTCTGCGCTTGACCTCTCGACCCTCATATATTTTGTCCTTCATATCTTTAAATCCTTCCCTGGAACAAACAATTCTTCTAGCAACGGGAAGATTTGTTCGTTCCGAACGACGTAGTTTATTTTTACGTGCAGAGAATCCCACCCTTCTTGCATATGAATTATAAAAATTAACAAAATCTTCGTCCGACCAGAACTTCATGCCGATGAAAGGTTTTTCAACATTTGTATCCACATCTTTAGTTGTGATTTCAATGCCGGCATCGTTGCTGGAAAAGGATTTCAAACCCTTGCCATCTTTGTCAAGAATAGTAGGAGTCATTTCAACTAAGTCCTCATCAAATGCCGTTTCAACTAAGTCTTCAAAATCCTGTAATATTTCACCATAAATATGAAATCCATGAATAAACTATAATTAACAGTAAGAAAGAGAAGTAATAAAAAATTATAAGATGTAGAAGTAACCGTATGGATTTTGCTTTGCAAAATTACTTGTATGAGATGTGATAAACGGTAAGGATGTATGACAGTTCACCATCAACAAATTTGAGTCTTCCGGGATGTTTCCATAAATACAACAAAGATGTATGACAATCCTATTTTCTTCAATGAAAATATGCTTCATCGGCTTGAGAATATGCACTTCTTTGACTGTTTAACCATTGGGATTCCTGGCCTTTTTTTTAAGGGGAGAAATGGAGCAACATGCCTACTTAGTTGCAATATCCATGACAAAAATAGTTTAACATGTATGGTGGGTCATGGAAGCACCACGATCTATTAATATAGATAAGAATAAGTTTTTTAATGCATCTAGCAATTCCAACCCACTTTAATATAAAATGCCTTCTATTGAATGTCATCTCTGCATATATGTTCTCATCCTCAATAATGGGTCCTCCATTTTAATCTCAATCCAGATGGAGAAAGAAATAAACTATCTGCACAATTGAGTCAGATGTGCAGTAGCAATTACAAACCATTCAGACTACGTATAGACTATAATAATAAATGAGATGCAGATGCCTTATCCACTTTCTCTACAAACAGGCTTTGACATAAACATAAATTCTATGCGAGGTACTGACAGACGAGCGTGAGAGTGCGCGGAGAAGAAGTGGGATGAACTTGTGCTTGCGTGCGTGGCCGAACAATGACGGAGGGAGTTGCTCGTTCTGGGGCTCGTGCGCAAGAGATGGCTAGTGGTAGGGAGACGACGGGGCCACTGTATGCGGCGGAGGAAGGAGGAGGTCGCAAGCACATGCGACGAAGGCTGGAGTGGGGAGCACGTAGGGGAGATCACAGAGCGGTCGCGCGCGTGCGGTGGGCTAGAAGGTGGGGGTAGCGCGCGTGTGCCGCCGAGGTTGGAGGTGAGCGAGCCCGGAGCGCCCGATGGGTTCTCTCCCGTGCTGTAGGTGGTGGGTTTGGGGGGAGGGCAGGGGCGTGGGATTGGGATTGGGAGAGAGAGGCGCTCTTGTCATCCAACGGTGGGACATGATTTAATCCGACGGTGGAGGATCCGAGTGCAGTGAATTGCCTGCACATGGGGCTCAGCATCCCTTATCCCTATATTTTATGATTATAATATTTTTATAGAGGGTCGATCTTATGATATGAGATTTTTGTGAGATGGTGAGATGGGAGATTTTGGACCACTAGTTTCAACCTTCTCTCTCTTGGTTTCTCTCTCCTGGCTGAAATTAATGCTCAAAATCTCTCATCTCACCATTTCACCAAATCTCATCTCATAGGATCACTCCTTTGTTTTTATATTCCACTTTTTTAAGATTATTGGAGATATAAAATATTATAACTGAAAAATATACCATTCGTATCGGTTAATCCCAAAAAAATAAAACGATCCATCGTATGGAGCACAAAATGATGGTCCCTACACTTATGACGAAATCACAAGATGCGATAAAGGGTCAGTTTGGTTGCCGGTGTATACCGGTGTATCCCTCATTCCAACCCTCCCAACTTTCCACACAGTATACTATTCACAAGGGTACTTCAACCCAACCCAGTTACCAATGTACAATCGCAACTCGAAGTTGTGTTGTGATGATTGAAGGATCGTGACATTGAGTATGTATTTATATACTTAGAATTCGACGGTGTTGATATGTATGAAAAAGATGTGAAAGGTATTATCAAAATATTGTGGAATCAAATGTAGCATGTCTGCATTGAATCTATGTATAAAAATGATATCAATTATCCTAATATTTTATGGAATTGTTGAGCACTTTGTATGTAGGAGTGGAATATTACGACTAGGCGATATAGCTTTCGTAATTGACAAAATTCCCTCAAATTTGTAGCGATGACTTCGACTTGAAATGCAATCGCCAATGATGTATACCATGATATGTGTAGGTCTTAATCTTTTTCTTATTGTAAGTGCTATAGTGATCTCAAAAGAAATGTAGATTATGCATCCCAAATCCATAATCATCAATAATATCAGTTTTTCTCTCAAACAAGATCGTGAATCAATATTTTTTTAAGCTATAATAGTAGATATTCTTACTAAGCAATCAATAATAATATTTTATATGAATAACTGCATATAAAGAGATTATGATATAATCATTAATATTCTTTTAAAAGAAATTTTGGAGCAATATTTCCATGCAGATAGTAGGTCCTAAATGAAACTCTGATATTTCGTAGATCAAGTCGTAAATATTATTGTATTTGTTAAATCGATAGAATTTCAAATTTCAATTTCGATATAGACGTTGTATTGAAAACAATTACATGGGATGATCGCACTTGAAAATTAGCGAGTCACAAACAATGACGAATCTTATAAATACAAAAGAGAATCTTAATTGCTTCTCCCTTCAAGGTGAACCAGATACATGTCATTGAGATGCTTACTTGTTGCAAGTTGGATAGAGTTGGGAAATCTACTAGCTTCTTGGTCATTATAAAATAACATATTTATATTATTGTGATTTACAAAATAATCAATCATTAGTCACAGTAAACGTTTTAGCAAAAAAAGGGGAAACATTACCAGTTGACATACACAAAACACCATCCTATCAAAATTATGTGATTTTTTACACCATCCCTCTTAAAATCGTGTCCAAATAAACACAACCGTGTAATTTTCACAAATACAACACACCCCTTGTAAAATACATAGTGACCCCCTCAATCAAACCGAAAGGGGCATAAGAAGCATATATAATAAGATTACAAAAGTTTGGTTTACCTAGAATGATTATAGGGATCAATAGTGTAAATGGACACGATTTGAAGAGGCATGATGTAAAAATCTCAAAAATCATGGTATGAAGCTACGTATCTTTACAAGTGAAGAGAACTAGTTAGATTTTCAAACAGACAAGGTATTTTTGAAGGATATGGTTTAGGCCTTAGCACATCGCGAAAGCATGAAGGGTGCATTGAATGCGACCAAGTGTAGCAGGTTATACTGGTTGCAATGGGCAACGGAGTTTAAAATTTTAAAATGTGAAACCACGTGATTCGAGAACACTTCTAAAATCGTCTCAGCTAGATCACTTGAGATTACGTTTACCTCTTGAAGTGTAGTTGCGATCCTCTAAACTTCTAAAGGAAGAACTCTCATGACTCAAGATTGATTTGACAAGAGTGAACTTGTGGGTGTGATGATGAGTCATGTGTTGCTCACGATACCGAGCAACGATCCAAAATAAGGAGCCTTCTAACTTCATCATGCAAAATCATTGTCTTCTTCACAAGCACATGGCACCAAAGAAGATTGAGTTCCTTAAGCGATTAGTCTGACAACACAACGATAGCACGACGGCGATCGTGATCTCCACCAATATTGTGGAGAAAGAGAGTGGAAGTGTGTAAAGCGTGAGAGAGAGAGAGTTTTGTTAATGCAACCATTGCATCCAACTTATGTAAAGAGGGCTATTGTTGGCTTCTCTTTTATAGCATTTTATGGAAGTCCATGGATCCCAATCCACGTGCTCACACTGATCAATAGTTTAGATTGATTTGTGCTTCTTTCCTTGGATATCAATCCATATGCTCTCACTAATAAATGATTAAGATCGATTTATTTTCCCTTTTAGTTTACAATAAACACAAAAGAAAATACAAAGATAATTTGAAAATAATTCCCAAGTTATCTCTGTGAAAATAATTAATCAATAGATGGATGATAATTAAGAGATCTCATCCATATAGTAAAAATAGGGTGGACGCCCACCTTGGTTGAAACAACCCACAAACGTCCACTCTTAGGTGTAATGAGTCGAAAAAAATAATTATCAAATCTATCAATTGATTGAATTGTTGAATTATCATCAAATAATTCCAAATCACTGTGATCATTGCAATAATACCATTGAGCATTGAGAATTAATTTTTTCCAACTGATGTTTAATGTAAATCATATTTACATTAAATTATGTGCATTAGCGTATTGTGAATCTCATTCACAATTAACTCTCTCCGGGATATTGTGGATCATATCCACATTATCCATGGTTATTGTGGATAGTGTTATCCATATCAATCATATCCATGATAATTAAATCTAATTTAGTTGTTTTAGATATTTTTATACACACATTAGTTGTGATAATTAATTCCTTTTTATTTATCTTATTTTCCAATGCTTAGATAAAACTGCTCATGAAACATTTTTCGAACTCTTTAAATAATTATGTGCCTTCTCTTCACATACTTGGAGATAAGCTCAAGATGATTGTACATTCCATGTATAGTGCCTTGGATATTGATATCATATCTCAAATCCAGATCTCAAGACCCTCTCAATATATGCTTGATTAAATCAAAGCCATAAATCTAATCTTCTCATTGCATTCGAATCATATTCAAATCAGTGTCCAACATTTGAATTAAGATCAGAGTATTTGTTTACTGAGATAAGTCATTAAAATTCAAACTCGTTTCATCACTCCCTCAGAATGGAAGTGTCATGGTTATACAATCGTTCACGATCACATCACCCTCGAGTATTCCTAATAAGCATACATCCTGCATACTCCTAGATTAGACCCGCAGTTTTAGATCGCTTTTATATTGTCTTCTTCAGGGTTTTATCATTAAGTTTCTCATTTAGCACGATAGTCAAGTCAATAGGCCATAAGATACGTGAAGGCACGTAATGCGCAACCTTTGCACACATAATTCAATACACAATGCAACCCCAATTTCACCAACTTAACACGATGATGGTCACAAAGGTCTAACCTTTTATCATTCTAGATTTAGTTAAGTGATAAAATTTCTTTCTATACATGCACACAAGGTGAGTTGCCTTACGCTCAGCGATGCTTCCGTATGCTCCCAATCAATGAGGTGATTTTCCCAGGCTGTTAGGTTCAATATCACACCCCGAATGAGATACACAAACTTACACAACCAAAACGTATACTAAGGTTGAAGGCGAGCTCTTGCAGCTCTCAAATCTGCGAGAATCGGAAATAGAGACTTAGGGGGAAAGTCCATGGATTTGGGCTCTATTCTTAGTGGTTGTGTCATTTCCCACTCCATTTGGAAGTAAGTACATGCAGACAAGGACGAGGTTACTCTCTCGAATACAATTGTTGATTTTATTCCTCTATTTCAATCGCCTTATTTAGCGGTCCCAGTTTTAAATTGGTTATCACTGAAATTTTTATTGAGCCAAATAATTATGTCCATCAATCGGTATCAATTCCTTTTTAGACTTATGAGATAAAATCAAGGGGAGCGGTCGAGAAATACTAATGCACGTGAAAAACAATGATGGTATGCCAAGTTAATGAGACTTACGGTCTTTCCTCGCTATCATCATGTGGAATGCAAAACAGATAATTGAAAGTTATTCTAAAATGAAATGCAAGCTGATAAAATTGCTCCTAGCAGGAAGTTATACTGGTCGTGAAGAATCGGATTTGAGTTTGATTAAATTGAACAATCTAAGATGCATCTTTTTATGTGAAGTTTGATCCTAATATAGTACAAGTTCAAGTAATATAATATTCTAACAAAAATGCTCTAAGAGCTGCGAATGCAGGTTTACCCTACGAACCACTCAAGTCGAGCCTCATCCTCACCAAAGAATGGACCGCAAAATAAAATATCCAAAGCCTAGGTACACATGCAAGTCATCAAATGAAGACCGCTAGAGATATGCAAAATAACTATATATTATTTACAAAAATAAAAGAAGACTCTCTCTAAACAATAATAAATTCTTCATGCTTCTCAACAGGTTCGGTCCATTGAGTCGTCTGCCTCAGATCGCTTTAAGACGTGCCGGTTTTCGAGAAAACCGCTTCAAGTCCATGGGGTGCCTCACACAAAAAATAAAAGAAATAAATGTCATAGAGATATTCACGAAAAAATATATACAAAAAATAAAAGAATAAAATGCCGATAAATTAAATGAAAAATAAATACAGGAAAATCGAGGTCAGACTACTCGAGGATGGAAAACAAAAAAGTAAACTATTTAAAAATTAATCCTAAACAATATACCTTCTCGACAATGGCACCATTTGATGACCCATAGAATCACCTTTTAATTTTTATCTATTGTAGTCAGATAATTACATGATCCATAAAAATTGATCACATTGAGAATGATACGGAGAATCATGTCTTAATGCGATCAAAATCTATTTATTTTACTTGGTAAGTTGCAAGGTCGAACTCAGAGAGGTAATGTAAGGGCTCATAATTAATTCTTATGTAATCTAATAGATAAGGTTTTTAGGAGAAGAAGACTCTTTTTTGGCGTTTTTGAATGTTTTATCTTTTTTATTGGTTTTTTAATTAAAATATATAATTACTTGATCAAGGAAATACAATACAGGCTTTTCAAAACAACTTTAATGCAAGAAAATATTGCTATGATGTGTGGTGAGAAATAAAATAAATGCATTTTTTAGGATTTTTAATGGTATGCGAAAAATGAACGTGAAATGGTGAGTGCACGTGATGTTAAAAGATCAAGCCAAGCAAGCAATCAAATTAATGTGTTCCTTCCCAATGATTACTGCAAATAAATATTCAACACAGTCTTGATTAATTTCCTAGAATAAATCCTTACAAAATCACAAATGATTGAGCAATTAGAGTCAATGATCAAGAATAGTTGTGCTTAAAAAGATACATAATCGCTTAAATTATTCAATTCAAATAATGTATTTAAAAGAACTGGAATATCATTGTTTAATATGAAAGAGAATGAAATTGGCTTCAAAACCGTACCAAGTACACCAAAATCCGATAAATAATGCTCAAGTTGTGTTCAAATGAGGTCCATGGACTATATTGTAATAGAAATAAATAAAAGTTCGTAGTTATACCCATCGTGAGGGCCTTATTGCAAGTTTTGGAAGATAGATGGGCTCATGTGATATTTACCCAAGCGGGGGTACATGTTTAGTTCCCAGAAATTTGGAGGACCGGGTCGCAATTTCCACCAACCGCACGTGAGGCATGTGAGGTCGTAAGGTTCGGATGGAGGGTTTAATGGTGGTTCGTCTGAGTCACCACGTGGCTTTGTGATAAGATCTGGTAGTACCTTAGGCTCTAAGCGCATATTGTGAAACTTGGCGATCTACTCTGCGTCCAATGAAAGTTGATCGACGACCACATTTTAGGTGTTTACCAATGACTTGGATCTCGTGAATTCTTGATCTTGCAGTTCCTGAGATCAAGCTCTTAGTGGCATCCAATACGGCTGCTCCCGACAGTCGTGGCACGGGTCCTGATCCTTCCTCGTGGTCGATACACGGTTAGGGGACGTCGATGATGTGGAGAAGATGATGTCGATGATGGCTCCGGCACCTACGATTGAGAGGCTCAGCTCAAGCAAGAAGCTTGGCCTGACATTATGGCTCAAAAGAAAAAGGTGGATGGTGGCGCTCTAGTTTACGTGAGTGATGAGGAGTGGTGTTGGCGAGGGGTTGCGACGATACAGAGAGAAGAACATGGTGAGAAGGTGAGGGTGATGATGCTTACGTCGATGGTCGGAAGGGATTGATCGAAGAAGGTGAAATAAGAGCCGAGCAGAAAGAAGAATAAGAGAAAGGGAGAAGAAGGGAGATAAGGCTGAACGATGTAGAGAAGGATACACGGGCGTCGCATGGAGAAGGAAAAGGATAGACTCAACTTCGATTATTGCTTCAGCCACGGCGACGATGGTGAAGCTCATATGCTTCAGTAAGGAAGAATACATCAACAGAGGGATGGGGGTGAATCCCTCTTGATCTCACCCTATAGTTGATCGTCGCGGAGGATTTGGGTTGTGATGAATTTCTGATGTATCATTTATGTACTCCCTTATTGTCCTCGAAACATAACAACTTCATTGCAAATCTCCATTAATTCCACATCTTTACTAATAAATTCTTCATCTATAATTAACCCTACTTGCTAACCCTAATTATTGTATATTTATCACTAAACTTTCTTTACTAAAAATCCCCCACAAATAGATAAATACTATATATAGTTGTTTGATTTTATATAAGATATTAAAAATTACAAAAAATCTAAAATCACTAAAACAAGTGTTTTTTAATTCCCTGAAAATGCTTCCAAAAATTATGTGTTATTTATCTGACCTCTTCTGACTTTTTGGTTAACCTGAAACTTGTGGATCTCATCGAGTTTCATGTTTTGACTCTTCGTTAATTCCTCTTTATTTTTATTTCTTTCCCAAATTATCTTTATTTCCCCTTTTTTTATGAATAATTTGATTGGGCCATGTGGGGCCCTCTGGGTAGCCCACATGGCCCCTTCCTGGTGCTCCACCGGCCTCTCCCTTAGTTGTTAGATCAACTTCTATCTGCCTTCGTTGCAACCGTCCCTCTCCTCTTCGCTCACAATTATCGGATCACCATCGCCTGCGCCCATTTCCATCTTGGCCATTGGATGGCTCATCGTATAAGGGTCTCGCAACCTTCATGTCATCCTTCCTCTTCCATCATTGGATTAGACCCCATAACCCATCTTGGCCACTCTCTAGTGTCCCACTCATCACCATTGATCAGATCCTTTTGATATGATCTCAACCGCCCTCTTCCGCTCTAATCCCAGCCGCAATATCACCACCCATCAAATGGTCTATCTCCCTCCAGCCTCCACATCATCCACTTTTCCCTACATTAGAATAAAGCGCTTCATCCTATTAAAGGCGTTCCCTTGCACCGCTTCCCTAGCCCTAGGATCAGATCAAATAATATGATCTTATCCATCCCCTAGTGCCCTCATCACAATAATTGGATCATAAGATCCAACGCCCAGGACATTGTCTTTTACCCCCAGCTCAACCCTCGTCGGACTTCATGCCTCGCAACATCTCACCCCCTTCCTACTATGGCAACCACCTCAGCCATCCTCTCCTCCAGTTAAACCCTCGTCCACATAGCCATTAATCCCGCCATCCTTGTGTGACCATTAAAACCTTCATCCTCTCTTCACGGCTAACGCCAAACGTCGCATTACCTCCCTTACCATCCAGAAAACAGCCACT
Source organism: Ottelia alismoides (assembly GCA_037367405.1). Lineage (NCBI taxonomy): Eukaryota > Viridiplantae > Streptophyta > Magnoliopsida > Alismatales > Hydrocharitaceae > Ottelia > Ottelia alismoides. The sequence goes on from JAZKJV010003827.1 coordinate 21,420, forward strand.
GCTATAAATCCCCTACCTCAGCCTCCTCTCCACTTCGCCCACCATTCTAAGGTTTAAGGTCTAGCTATCCTCTGCCTCATTGTGACAGATGGAGGCGAATGGCCACTACGGCCCACCACCCCGGTGAGACCCATGGCTTAGGCCATGTTGCACTGCCACTTTGGCGGCTACCCGAGCTCCTCGTCATGGTCCGCGAAGGAGAACGACGTACAAGTACCTTTGAATTCCAGTCCAACGGTGCATGTACGCATTGAGTTTCAACCGTCAATCGACCCCTACACTTTCCTCATCACCATCCATCAACGCCTCATCTCATAGTTGTTGGATTGCCTTGATCTGACAGCTTAGATGATCCTTGAGCCTCAGCAGTGAACCTCCAGGCTCGGGTGAAACCAAGCCTCCTTCCAAAGTGATGTAATCTTACACATGGCCTAAGCCACAACAACTGCTCGAGCCTAGCCCTATCGTGTACCACACATGTGAGGGTGCTAGGAAAATTGCATATTTACCCCTACCGATTCACAATTACACCATGCCCTCAGACGTGTACCTAGCACGTGTGTTCCTAGGAAAATTGCAAGAAAGCCTTGTCGAGATTTCCTATTGCAAAAATGCATCGCTAGGGACCTTCTTGCATAGTTATCCATTTTATTTTCATGTTTTTACTACATTTATGCCCATGCATTTTATTTATCGTATCTTGAGCATAAGAACTCTACTTTTGTTGATTTCAATTTCATCCAGTTCCTAATTGTATTCCCTTTACGATGACATATTTTATTCATTGATTTGATGCTTAATTCAACATGTTAAAATTCTAGATCTTTAATGTGCCACATGTTCTTATTTAAAATGCCATAAATTATCAATGCGTCCCAATTGATATTGGCATCAATTCATTTTTTACTAGTCAAGGAATTTGAATCATTTCAGGGCATATTTGTACAAATCATTTTACATCACTCTATATTGCATAAAATTAAAGAAAAATAGCATACTCCTCATTTGCATTTTTTTCAGCATTTTAATTGCACTACTCTGTGGTGTGCATTGTGGCTGCATCTAAATACCTAGAGCATTGAATATATTTGCTCATTCTTAATCAATAACTTCTGATAGATAGACGATGAGGCTTGCGTCCCTGTGTTTGACCTTGGTAGATTTTCCAAGTAAAATTATCCACATATTCAAAAGTGTGGTTTTTGTTAAATCGTTTTCAGCACCTATACTATGATACATTCTAGTTGAGAGAGTTTAGAATTCCGCCACATGACTGTTGACGTGGTGAAAACATGGTTCATCAAATGGCACCGTTGCCGAGGACAGGACTTATCCTTATTTATTTATTGAATTTTATTGTATTGTTTTGAGTTGATTATTTTCCAAACTTTAGGTCTTCACATTCTATTTATGCATCATTTCCTAATTAAATTTCTTGTTATTTTCCTGACTTTTTCTTTAGTGGCATGCCCCGTAAAAATGGAGGATGCTTGTTGCTTGATCTACATGGAGGTGTGAAGTTGGGAGCTCCCCATGCAAGGAGCCGTAGAGGAAACTCAGGAGAATGCAAGGAGTTTAATTGACATTTCGTTCATGCATTTGTTGTGTAAAAAATTATATCATTTGCATTTCTAGTGGTCCTCATTTGAGTTCTCACGCGTGTAGCATAATCACGAACCTTGCATGTGGTGTGTGAAGTCCACCCCTAGCACAAGTGCTGCTTCACTTGAGTGTCGACCTTGGACTAGGAACACGACTCTCCGAGCTCTTTTATTTTCCTATCAGTTGTGCTTGCCTCGTAGGTTTGATGCACGTAATTCACAAGATGCACTTTCACCACTTCATGCAACCAAAATAATTGAATTATTTCCTGCTAGTAGAAGCATGTTTAGGGTATGGTTTCTTCGACTTGTATGCATTTAGTGATAAATTCAATTTTAGTCTTGCATATGCATGGAGAATGTTGAAGGCACTGTAAGTTATTCTCTCAAACATGCATCATATTTTCAGGAACACATTGGTCTTTCTCGATATTACGCTTATTTATCAGATATTAATGAAATCGGGACTAGCCGCTAGACGATGCTTGTTTGAGTTGTATTCATATTAACATCAATGATAACTTAAAACTAAAGTTGGGTCATATAATGTAATTTGATTTAATAAAATGGAATAAAAATCACTCTTAGCTATGGGAGAGCAACCCTCGTCATTGTACGAGTGCCCGTGACGATCAAGACCCAGGAAAGGGGGTCAGCTCGAAGTCCAGGGCACCCTGGGGGGCCATCAGGCTAGCCTAGATATTTGAATGTTGGGAGTGAGGACGTGTCCCTAGTATAGTGCCAAAAGCCTAGCTTTTAAAACCTGTGTAATGGACAACAATTTTTTAAGATCACCAATACGATGGCAAAGATAGCCGACCAAACTTTGGGGTCTTCGTGTGTGTGTTAGTGAAATCAAGGGTTATTTCTTGCTTGGTTGAGCCTGAGTGTGTCTTCTCCCCAACCCTACCGTAACCCTAGAGTATCTACTGCATCTCCCCCCTTCTCCATCCAAGCATCTCTGTAAATCCACCCCTATCTCCGCATATCTATTCACCTATGTAAAACTATTCTCCTCCACAACCTTAAATCCACATCCAAACATCATGACACTATTCAACCTAAGTATAGAGGGAACCTTGTACAATCACTGGTTATTAACCAGAAGTTTCTCCGTCCTCATTGCATATCCAATACTTAGGCTATATGCAACCTAAGCATGGACAAACCCTAGTCATTCATTTTCCCCTCTTCTTATTCTTCCTATACTTATTTTTTTTAAACCTAAGTATGGGGGGGGGGGCATTTGAGTCAATTTTACTTTATCACCTTGTATATGGCTTCACATCACTTGTGCTATGAGGAACTAAAAGTTAAGTATAGGGGGGTATAACGTATATAGTGTATATATACTTTAGCCATAGCTCGTATTTTGAAAATTTTGAAACTTTTCGGGGATAGGGTATAAGTATTCTTGAACAGATTTTCGTAAAAACATTTATAGACACTTCAAAATTATTTCTAACTGTGTTACACCATTTTGAAGATTATTTGACATTGGTTTGAAAATGGGGGGATTGACTCATTTTGAAAAATATTTTGAAAAACTATATAGTATGTGACACGGTTTAAATTTCTTTTCAAAAATCTTTCAAATATGAGGGAATAGCTTCTTGTTTTTACAATTAACCTTATTCTAAATTCCATGAAAATATAAAAAAAATAAAATCTTTTCTTAAGCAACAATTCCGACTACTGAGCTTAAAAATGAGTAGTCATTTCTCAACGAGGGAACTACGGTTTCCCTTAACAATGTGTGTGATTAAAAGCGAGAATGGCATCGTCTTGAAGTAACACCGATAGCCGTCTAACGATCTGTACTTACACTCAAATTGGCTGGAAATGGATGTAACTATTCATGTGAGCTTGGGTCAGTCATTATTTTCTATTAAGGTTAAAAAAATTTATAAAAAATTGCAAAAATTTAAAAATCACCAAAATTCACTAACTTTGGAGTTTGTATATTCCTTACACATTAACTATCATTCAAGGCTTGAAGATTTAAGGACACTTGATTTTTGAGATCTTGAGAATCTGAGTTAACCAACCTTAGTCATTAGGGTTTGAAACTTAATAATCCACACTTCCCTAGATTGAAGATTTCAGCGATATATTGTCCTCTTCATATCTACCTTCTAAAGAATATGATTAGTGCATCGCTTTCACAGATGCATGAATGATGAGACTAGTTATCATTTGAGGAACTGGGACTTGAGATTTGAGTTTAGAACGATTTAATGATGCTCGAGGATGGGATGAAGTCAATGAAGGCTTCAAGGAATATGAGTGTCAGCAAACCCTAGTTAGTATGTGAACAAGTTCACATGCTATTGTTTGATATTTACCTATGTACCGAGGTGTGATGAAACATAATAAAAATTATTGATTATTGTGCACCAACTCTTTGTAGAAGAAGTGGAACTAGCCTTCCAAAAATAAAAAGAAATATGAAAATCTCTCTGAATACAAAATCAAATTCAAAGAGCTTCAATCAAAGGCAAGCGCTCCCAATCATTTCAAAGTTCCCACATGGACCAAAGCTAATTAGGACCAATGAGTTGGACTAGTACCTCAAAAAGGGCTCTACATCGTAAGCGATACAAGGCTGGGTTATATTATATACTTAAAGAAGATACGCCCATGTGTACTCCTAGGAGAACAAGTACCAACGACTCAAACTCTCTTGACGGATACATTGATCAACAAACCAATAATATACATGCTTTGAGTAATAAGGCACTCGAGAGGATCCTTGTTCCAATGAGAGGGAGAGAAAAAATACACAATTCTATGCCCTCCATTATCTGGTATGTCATTTACAATTTCAAGATTGACAAACTAATGAGACAGTAGATTGAATGCAATAAAAGACTTATTCCCTAGTGTTGAGGATTAGGTTTAGTAGAGAGTCTCCTTGACTAGGATTGAGGGTGACATCTCGACTTGACTGTCGTGATTGCAGTACACTAAATGTTATATCCACTACAGGCAGATGATCCTAAGGGGACGGTCAAGAACCGTCCTTTTTACTGTGATAACCGTCCCTTCTGATCAGAGGGGACGGTCCAGGACCGTCCCCTCTGCCACCGTCTCATTTAATCAGAGGGGACACTTACCATGAACGTCCTTTTATTCAACCATTGGGGACGGTTGTAACCCGGTGCCTGGAGCAGTTGACGACGCAGGGACAGTGGAAGCGTGAGGCGGAGTGATGCTCCCAGAGGGTGGTTCGTAGGTGAGGGCGGTGGTGGAACCTCCGCGCGACAGAGGTGAGGCGCGCTAGGGCAAGGCGGCACGGTGGTGGAGATTGTTGATATTAGTGGAATCACACAGAGGGAGTCTCCTGGGGAAGGTGCGATCGGGGCAGAGAAGAAGACAAGGGAGGGTAATTTGCCTGGAGAGTTGAGAGCTGGAAGGCGTCTCGGATTATCACCTCAGCCGCAGGGCAAGACCATGGCGAAGCTTCGGTTGTTTGGAGTAGCCACAGAGGTGGGGAAGACTCTGGATCTCGCCACAAGGATGGGCTCGAGCCGCTGTCATCGGCCGAGCTTGTCGAAGGACGGATGGGGATCAGCGCCGATGAGGGGATGAGTCTTATAGGAGAATGAGATGCGTAACGGTGAGGAGTTGATGCCTGTCGTAACGACCGATTAAGCGGCGCGACCGTTGCGCGAGAGGGAGGAGGGGGAACGGTTGGGAACGACGATTTTAGGGAAGGAGAAGGGGAGGGGGTCACGTGCTTTGCACGTGACGATCTGGAGATGGTGCCGTCACGTGAAGGCATGTGACTAGGCTGGAGAGAGAAGAAGATGGGTTCCACGTGGCACGTCCTGGGGCTGCCACATGGCACCCCAAAAAAATCAAAATTAAAGAGAGAAAGAAAATAGAAAAAAATAAGATGAGACCTTGGATAGAAAAATTTCCTTCACAAAAGTTGTTCGTCTCGATGAGATCTATAACTTTCATGAAGGACCTAGGAGCAAATGAGGTCATTCGTGCGAAGTGGTATTTTTGGTGGTTCTCCATGTGTATAGAAACTCAGTTTTTTGGAGTTTTGTAATTTTTTAGTATTTTTAAAAAAAATAAAAAAAATAAAAATATGATAAAATACAAGAAAATAAATTACACATTAATTTATTTTTTTGGATTTTTATTAAATAAGAAAATAGGGAAATAAAATAAAAGTACGAAACACGCAAATTTTGTACAGACTCGCAACGGACACTCGGACACAGTCATTTTCTTTGATTTCAATCTTGATTTGGATTTGGATTTTTAAGTTGTCTAATAAAACTTTCATCAAAGAACATGAATGAAGAAGAAATAAAATTAAAAGGGTTAATTATGTGAATAAAAACTTAGGTCAAAAATAGCAAAAAGTTAAAATGCGCAAAGGAGGCCCAAATCCCAACTTTTCACATATGAGCTCTGAATTTTACGAAATTAGTCTTATTTTGAAGGTATTTGAAAATGGAACACTTTAAAAGTGAGTAGACCAAAATCAGACACTGATGAGGGAGATATGCTCATTTTAATCCGTCAGATGCGAAATTAGACTTTGAGATTAATTGACACTTATTAGAGGTAGTAATTTTTTTATATTTTATATTTATTCTTATTAGTAATATCTACACAGTGGATGTAATTTGGTGTCAATCGGAGTTAGGATGGATTAACTAAAAATATGAGAAGTTAACGACTTTTTGGGCTAATTTACAATTGGAATTTTCGATGCAATTATGCATGATGAAATGCAAATAATTTTTACACATGTATGAATGATAATGATGCTCTATTAATGATTAATTGCATGTGATTTTTGGGGAACAAAGCCTAATTGACCAGTTTTCGTATGATGAATACGAGATTCATCAGTTTTCCACCTCGCACCCATCGCCCCCTTTTGTTTATCACCACCTCCTAGACACTCCCCTCGTCTCGCTAACCACTCCACGACGAAGCCCTTTCCTCCCTCTTCATCGCAGGTACCCACTTGATCCACGATCCCCTCAACCTCATGCCGAACCACCCCTGCAAACAACGACAACCATCACCCGTACCTCGAACTTCAGCCCTCAAATACAACCTCACTAGCCACCTTATACTCGGTCCACCTTTATGAGGGGCTCTGCCCAACACCACTCCTCCTCTCTGTGATAGGGGGAGGACGGATCGATGGCGCCAAGACGACGGCGCCTTGGGTGTCAACCCCTGGCCATGGTAGGCCAGGCATTCGGTGCTCCAACGTCGATGAGTTGCCCCATTCACTGAATCACCTCGGGGGTCCAACGGCGACCATGGCCTCTTCTCGAAGTCCGAGCATAGGCCCTACGTCCGCCATTTCTCCAGGTAAGTTCTCCGATCTTCCTTTGTATTTCTTTTAATTTCTCGGGATTTATTAGGATAATCCTCGCATCTTCCTCCTCCATTAATCATCGCATTAGCTCTGCCTCACATCCACCTCCTTCGTGCACCACTCCGTGAGCCATCTTCCCTTCTCCAAGACCTGACCATCTCCGACCCTCCTCTTCTCCGCCTCGCCGGCGAGGAGCTCTGGTCTCCCATCCATCCGCCCACATGAGATCCCATTCCACTCCATCCCCTCACACAAAGCAAATGCTTCAGTATGTGGACTAACATTTTAGGATCTGCTCTCCAATGGTCGGAGCTCGATTGGAGCAACCTTCATGAGCTCCACCTCCGACGAGGAAAGGTCGTTGCCCTCCTCTGAGCTAACCCGAGCCTCGCCCATGTTTCCAAGTAGCTCGCCTCACCTCCCCAATCATTCCTGGAGCTTCACTGAGCTCAATAGGAGGTGGCAGAGCCAGTACATCATCACTGGAGGTCAGAAGTCGCCGCCACCCTCGTGGCGGAGGAAGGAGGTCCATGAAGCACAATCGTCGTTGGATGGCACCTTCCCGATGGCCATCCAACGACGAACACTTAGGCACATCATTGCCTCCAGGTAACAACAGTCACCATTAGATCTTCGAGATCCGACGGTCCCTACGCAGTTACGTGTCAGCACCAAATCATTCCCGAGCCTCCTATCCGAGCTTCCAGGCTCGAGGAATCGAAGCATATCCGAAGCACCACATTCGAACACGTGGCCGAGCCTCCTTTCCGAGCTTGCATCGACACCGAGCCTGGCCTCATGTGCCCAGTCACATGAGGTCTGAGAAATTTTACAGGGAGACCTCGACTTTCTTCAACTGATAAATAGGTCCTGCCATCCCGTGTTACCCACACACGTCTGTGGTAAATAGCACCTAACCCCCTCTTGGTTTTTATAATTGTAATTTTAACCCCCCTGCGTGTGGGAAATTTATAGGAAAGGCCTTGCAGTTAATTTTATTTTCATTTAAGTCCTTCCAAGGAGCTGTTTGTAGTAGTTTCCCTATTTATTTTGCATGTTTTCTTACATTTATGCCCCTGAGTTCTTTCATAAATATCTTGAGCATTTGAGCTCCGTTTGAGTTGATTTTGGTTTTATTTTGAAGTTAACTTCATTATATTTCTGATGACATGAATTGTTTTCTGTTTTAACACCCTTAAATTTGATGCCTCATTTTAGATAGTTATGTGTCCCTCATGTATTGCTTTTCATGCCTTGCATTACTTCATTTATGGAACTTTCTTCATGATTTGAACCTGAAATTGGCTACTGCTTGAATGGCTCTAATGTTTTATCTAATTAGGGTATTTTCACATCATTGTAAACTTGCATTTTGTTGCATGTTAAAAATCAAACAAAAAGTGCATGCTCCATGTTTCTCTATGCATGTGTTTGCATTGTTTGCATTTCTTTGCGCATTGACCTGTGAATTTGTAAATCTAACACTTAATCTAAATAATAAGAGTCTAGATTCATACTTAAGAGGCTCGAGTCCTCGAGTTTGACCTTGGGCTTGTCCAAGTAAAATAAAATAGACCGCTTTGTTTTAATCGATGAATTTTCAAGCAGCTTTTGATAAAAATCCAAGTTTGCCCAACAATAACTAACACATTTATTTTTATCGTTAATTCAGTTAAATTAAGAGGATGAATTTGGGGGTTCTCAAACTACAACCATGTCCTCAGGTACATGCCTAGCACGCGCTTCGGAAAATTGCAAGAAAGCCTTGCCAGGATTCCTTAGTTGCAAAAATACCCCCGCTAAGGACCTTTTTGCATTCCTATCCATTTATTTTCACATTTTTGCTGCATTTATGCCCCTATATTCTATTTATCATATCTTGAGCGGATGAACTCTGTTTTTGTTGATTTCAATTTCATCGAGTTCCTAACTTTTATTTTCTTCATGATTCATATTTTATTTACTGATTTTATACTTAATATGTTGTGCTTAAATTCAAGATCTTTTATGTATCACATGGGCTTATTTTACAGGCCATAAATTATCAATGTGCCTCAGTTGATATTGGAATCAGTTCATTTTTGTCTGGTCAAGGAATTTGAACCATTTTAGGGCATATATGTACATATCATTTTGCATCACTTTATATTGTATAAAATCAAAGAAAACTATCATACTCCTTATTTCCATTTTTGTCTATATTTGTCTGCATTATTTTCTGTTGTGCATTGTGACTGCATCTGAATGGTGTCGTTGCCGGGGACACAACTTTGCTTAATCGTTTTCACCACCTTTACTACAATAAAACATGACATTGACGTTGTGAAAACACGATTCATCAAATGGTGTCGTTGTCCGGGACATAACTTATCCTTATTTGTTTATTGAATTTTATCGTATTGTGTTAAGTTGATTGTTTTCCAAACATTAGGTCTTCACATTCTATTTTATGCATTATTTCCGGGTTAAATTTCTTGATATTTTCCTGACCTTTTCTTTTATGGCAGGGCCCATGAAATCGGAGGACACTCGAAGTACATGGAGGCATGGAGTTGGGCACTTACGCTACAAGGAGCCATAGAGGAAACTCATGAGAATGAAAGGAGTTTAATTGACATTTTGTTCATGCATTTTTTGTGTGAAAATCTGTATCATTCACATTTCTAGCTGTCCTCATTTTGAGTGCTCGCGTGTGTAGCGTAATCATGAACCTTTCATGTGGTGTGTGAAGTCCACCCCCAGCACACGTGATGCTTCACTTGACTGTCGACCTAGGACTAGGAACACGACTCTCCGAGCTCTTTTATTTTCCTATCAGTTGTTCTTGCCTCGTAAGTTAGGATGCATGTAATTAACAAGACACGCGTACATCACTTCACGCAACCAAAATAATCAAATTCTTTGCCGCTATTAAAAGCATGTTTAGGGTGTGGTTTCTTCGACTTGCATGCATTTAGTGATAAATTCAATTTCAGTCTTGCGTATGCATGGAGAATGTTGGAGGCACTGTAAGTTCTTCTCTCATACATGCATCATGGTTTTCACGAACACATTGGTCTTTCTCGATATTCCCCTAATTTATCACTTAAGATATTAACGAAATCGAGACTGGTTGCTAGAAGATGCTTATTTAACTTGTATTCACACTAACATCAGTGTCAACCTAAAACTAAAGATGGGACAGATAATGCAAGTTGATGTAATAAAATGGAATAAAAATTACTCTTAGTTTATGGGAGATCAAGCCTCGTCATTCTTTAGATGCTCGATGATGAGCATAGTTTAGGTATAAGGGGATGATGAATCTTTGATACATCATATTATTTATTATTTATTACTCTCTCAAACTAAACAAATCAATACAATTCGCATTTTATTCACCATCATTCATAATTGGTATATTGTATATAATTACCCTAATTACTAACACTAAATATTATATAATCTATCACTAACATTTTCTTTATTTTCTCTTTTATTAAAAAATGTAAAAAATAGATAAATAACATGTATATTTATTTTGGATTTAAAAAGAAATTAAAATTAAAAAAATGTCAAACTTATTAAAAAGCAGTTTTTTCTATCCATTAAAAATACTTCCTAAAAATTTGCTGTGTTTTTTTGACTTTTTTGGCTTTTTGTTCAAATAAAACTTGTCGATCTCATTAAGAGCTATAACTTTCATGTTCTAATTTTTTTCAATTCAACCTCCTTTTATTATTTTCTAATTTCTTCTTATTTTTTTATTTTTGAATAATCTGGACGAGCCACGTAGCGCTCTCTGGAGCTGCCACGTGGACCATCTATCCTTGCGCCACCTGTTTCTCTCAACCACCGTTTGATATCCTTCCGCAGAGTTTCATTTGAGCTACCCACCTCCCCTTAACCCTCTGACCTTGGATCTACCTTAATCCCAGTCGCATGCTTCCGCCTTAACTAAGGACGTTGGATGACATAACATCCAATGACTCCTTTTCCTCCACGCCGCCTCTCATCTTCCCAGCCGCAAGATCCTTCCCCTTCTCCATCACAATCATCCCCTCACGCCTCACTGCCCGCCATCAGATCAGATCCTTCGATCTGATCCGACCCATTCCCTTGCGCCTTCTTCCCAACATTAGGATTGCAAGATCCATTGGCTAGAAATCCATCTTCCACCTTCCACCTTCTCCACCCAATCATTTTACCTCGTTAGCCTCACTCTCCTTCCTATTCTAAATCCATTATTTGCCACCTCATCCCAATCCAATGCCTCATCAACGAAGCCCAAGCATCCCCCTCCTTCTCAGGGCTATTACCCAGTCAAGACCAATCTCGAAGGCTATCGTTGACTATTACGAATCTCAACCGTTCATCACATGAAATCGTCTACCACTATATATAAATCCTCCTCCTCCGTTTCACTTCACCGTCTTCCACCATTCTAGTGCATCATCCCTAGCCCCTCTCTGCCTCTTTATAACAGATGGAGGTCGGATCGAGGGGCCATAATGGAACCTCCGACCAGGTGTCAGCCCTCGGCCTCTCCGATCGTGTGACAGTGGAGGTCGGCTCTGCCACCGTTGAGCACCGTGCTCTGGTCGAGCACATTGTGCGACGACTTGAGGATCCAATGGAGCCTGATCACAGGCCTCCGTTCACCCATCTTATTCCTCTTCGATCTGGTAGTCTCGTATCTTGTTTTTTTCTCTGTTTTTTCTCTTTATTTTTCCAACTTACATAACACCATCCTTCGAGCTTCATCATATCAACCGCATCTTCGCGACACACTCCGACCACCCTATATCCTTCTCCATACACTCGTTCACCTCTGTCCCATATCCTCTCTGGTCCACTGGAGACGAGACTAAGTCCCCCATCTCTTTGTCCGAAGAGGACTCCCATTCCACTCTCCTCGCGCGCACACCCACGCTTCGGCTATTGGGTTTAATGTTTTGTAGGTACATCGTCTTCAATGGCTGGAGATCGACATCTTGCTTTGGTCGAGCGCCAAGCCTTCAACGATGCTTCACCACTTTGCATCCCCAGTGATCAACTGGGCTTCATCTTGCCTCCAACTCCCTCGCACAGCCTCCAGCAGTCTTCCTCGACCACCAAGTGGGAGTATGGAACGCGTAGCAGAATTCCATGGCTCGTCAGAGCCCAACCAAGTCCGTCGCATGAGGTGGACTCATTGAAGAACACGAAGTGCAGATACCTTCTGATCATCTAGATCGGAAAACCCTAATGATTTCCCAACCTTTGCCACAAAGCACCCAACTCGGCATACCCAAACCTGATCTGAAGCACGGAGACCACGCCATGTGGCCTCATACCCTGCAGCCGTCCGAGCCATATGCCTGAACCTCCACCTCATCCCGAATCTAGCCCACGCACGTGCAACACACATGTATGGGTTGGGTTAATTGCAGACAAACCCCCAAAGCTTCAAGAAATTACAAAATGATCCAGCCCAAGCACACATGCCTCACTTGTCGCGTTTGGGCATTTTGTAAAACACCCCGTTGGCTTTTTATGATTGCGAATACGCCCCTCAAGGGCATGTTTACAATTAACTATATATTTTTATTTTCATGTTTTTACTACATTTATGCCCTTGCATTCTACTTATCATATCTTGAGCATATGAACTCCTTTTCAGTTGATTTCAATTGCATTGCATTGCAAATTTTTTTCTCTTCATGATGGCATGCTTATCTTTCTAATCCGACATAAAATTTAAGGTGCCAAAATTTATGTCTCTTATACACACATATACTTATTAAAAATGCGTGAATTTTATTGTGACTCAATTGATATTGGACTCAACTCACTTCTGATTTCTCAGTAAAATTGAATTATTTTATGTCTCATCTTGCATTATCTCTACATTGCTAAAAATAAAATAAAAATGGGATATTTCTCATTCATTGCATTGCTTGTTTTTGCATGAGTTTAATATGTATTTTTGTCTATATTTTGTCTGCATTACTCTGTGTTGTGCATTGTGGTTGCATCTGAAGACCTAGAGCGTTGAATTTAATCTCTCATTCTTAATCAATAACTTCCGATATATAGATGTGGAGCTCGTGTCTACGTGTTCGACCTTTGTAGATTTGTCAAGTAAAATTATACACGTATTCAAAAGTGTGGTCTTTGTTGAATCATTTTCACCACATGTATTACGATAACACACGACTATTGACATGGTGAAAACATTGTTCTTCATGTTGATGTCACCAACGTGGTCTCCTTAGCACTTCTCTCTTAGTCTTTCTTCTAGACGACGACGATGAAGTATATGGCAGACTTTTGGCGGATGCCTTGAATGGAGGTTGAAGATGGGTATTTGTAGAGAGAGAGAGCAAGAGGCATAGAGACGAGGCTATGGGAGAAGGGATAAGGAGGATTGAATCTGGTGGTGGTTTACATAAGATCATATGAGGCTCGTCGGAGGGTGTAGAGCGAATGTGGTTAGGTGGTTCGAAGGGATAAGGTGGAGGTAATGGGGGAAGAAGATAAGGTGGTGGTTGGTGGATAGATCATCATCAGAGATGTCGGAGATTGTTTTGTTGAGGTTTTTGCTATTGTCGGGGGTGAAGGGATAAAGTTTGGTATATCATCGGAGAGATGGAGATCGAGGGTGGGTGGTTAGGATTTCAGCCGTTAGGAGTGTTGGCGAAGAAGAGGGGAGGTTATTGCTGGTTATGGCAATGCTGCTGAATATTGGGGTGAAGATGATTGTCCATTGGGAAAAGTAGAGTGTTGGCAATTAGGAAGATGGTTTGGCCGAAGATGGGTGATCGTAGAAAGGCGGCGACAGAGATGTTGATGTAGGGTGCATTAGAGGAAGGAGACACTAATGTGTAGGGCACGTGAGGAGGCGGGAGACAGGGATCACCTGCTCAGTACGTGAGGGAAAGGGGAGGTGAAGTCATGTGCACAACACGTGATGGGAGAGAAAAGAAAGGGGGTGGGTTGACCAGGGGCCAGGTGGCCCAGTGGAAGTGCGCCACATGGCACATGTTGACCAACCGTTGACCGTGACTTAAATGCGGAGATAGATACATTAAAATAATAAATGTATCTACATGAAAAAAATGACCAACATAAAAAATGTGCATTTAAACGTAATCTACAATATACATAAAGGACTCGAGTGCAACTGAAACAAACCACGCAAGACATGATTTTTTAATGATATTTCATGTGTATAAAGTATCATTTCTTTATCTTTGTAATTTTTTATTTGATTTTTTATAGATAAATAAATAAATGCAAAAATACAAAATGCTGTCAAATAATGTAAGGATCACAAATGCATTTTTTGGGAATTTTTATAAGATAAAAATAAGTCAGAAAAATTAGTGGAGTGAAATATATACTAGTAGATCATGTCAACAAAGCTTAATTCAGGATATGTCTTGTTTATTGCTTTTCTTATTTTTAAGATTTTGTTTTTTATGTAATTTTATTAAAAATGATTTATTTAAATAGATGAAAAAGAAAATAATTAAAACGAGTGAAATATGCACATTAAATGATAGGTCAAAATCAACAAATATGTATAATGCACAGTTAGGACCCGAAATACAATTTTCACACTGGACTCTGATTCTTTTGACTTTATCCTTGATTTGTAGATAATTGAATGTACATTAATTAAAAATTAAGTATACTCCATTTGGACTCTGTATGAGATAGATATCAATGTTTCCGTCTGTTTGTCCTAAAATTAGGGTTTGAGATTATCTTGAATATGCAAAAGTTAGCATTTTTAGGATTTTCCATGCATTAAGGTTAGTGATATGTACACAATGAAGTTAGTTTCATGTCAATTGGAGTTAGCATGAATTAATTAAAAATGCTTGAATTTAGGTGAAAAATATGAAGATGAATATGAATGTAGAAATGAATGCTAATTTATACAAATTAATTATGTGTGCATGGAAGTTAAATTTATGAAGATAACATGTAAATGATCTTAAATTCTCAGGACAATACTCTATTTTCAGCTAATTAGAGTGATGAATCTCATATCCATCAGAAGATCATATCGAATATGACCAAAGGCAACTAGTAATACTAGTTGAAATGGGCAATAGAATTTAAAAAAATTAAACAAAGAAACCACATGATTCGTGAACACTTCACAGACCATTTTATCAGAGATCATATGAGATCAGACTTACCTCTTTAAGCGTGGTTGTGATCCCTAGAGCTTCTAAAGGAAGAAGCCTCCTAACTCAAGTCCAATACGACGAGTGCACTTGCAGGCGTTATGATAAGTCACGTGCTTCCTGCAATCCCAAGCAACGATCAGAATAAGGAGCCTCCTGATTTCATCACACGAAACCGTTGTCTTTTTTAGGAGCACGTGGCACCAAAGAAGATCGAGTTCCTTGAATGATTAGTCCGATAGCACAACGACATCACGACAACGTTCACGATCTCCACCAGGGTTATGGAGAGAGAGAGAGAGTGGATGTATGTAAAGAGTGAGTAAGAGAGAGAGAGAGTTTTGTTAATGCAACCATTGCATCCAACTTATGTAAAGAGGGATAGGGTTGGATTCTCTTTTATAGCATTGTAGAAGGCCATGGATCCCAATTTATATGATCACACTAATCAATGGTTTAGATTGATTTTGTGTTTCTTTCCATGGATCTCAATCCATCTGCTCTCACCAATCAATGGTTAAGATTGATTTATGTTTCCTTTTAATTTACAATAGATACAAAAGAAAGTACAAAGAGATAATTTGAAAATAATTTCAAAGCTATCTTAATTAAAATAAATCAATAAATGGAAGATAATAAAGAGAGCTCATCCATATACTAAAAATAGGGTGGACGTCCACCATGGTTGAAACAACCCATGGACGCCCATTCTAAGGTGGAACGAGTTAAAAAATCAACCATCCAATCTATTAATTAATCATAACTGAATAGTTGAATTATCACCAAATATTCAAAATCATTCGCGATAATTGTAATCATACCATTGATCATTGAGAATTAATTTCTTCCAGCTACTATTTAATGTAAATCATATTTACATAGAATTATATAATGTGAATCCAATCCACATTAACATATAATTTGTGAAACTCGTTCACAATTAACTCTCGCAAGGATATTGTGGATCACATCAACACTATATATGATTATTGTGGATAGTGTTATCCAAATCAATCCTATCTATGATAACCAAATCCAATTTAATTATCCTAGATATCTCTACCCACACATTAATTGTGATAATTAAATAGGTCCACACATTAATTGTGATAATTATCCGATTTTTCAATGCTTAGATGAAATTTCTCGTGAAACAATTCTCAAACTCTTTCAAGAATTGTGTGCCTTCTCCTCATATACTTGTAGATAAGGTCAGTATAATTATACATACCATTTGTGGTGACTTGATATTGAAACCACATCAATCCAGATCTCGGGAATCTCTTAAAGATGCATGATTAAATCAAAGTCGTGAATATAATCTTCTCATTGCACCCGGTAATGTCCAATATTTAGATCAATGTCCAATATTTGAACTAAGATCATGTAACTTATCTATTGATAGGAGTCAATAAAATGCAAACTTGTTTCATTAATCCCTCAGAATGGAAGTGCTATGGTTATATAATTATTTACGATCACATCATCCTTGAGTATTCCTAATACCCATGCATCCTGCATATTGGAAGACATAGAATAAACTTGAAGTTTTAGTTCACTTTTAAATTGTCTTCTTTAGGGTTTTATCATTAAGTTTCTCATTTGTTCACTACGAGTTGCTATCGATCATATACTCTCTAAAAGCATATATCATACCTAGGCATCGATCATATACTTTTTAAAAAAGCATATATCATACCTATAAATTTAGTCAAGCTTCCAAAGTGAGACGATCATGCAAGGAATTTGATCCCAACATCTCATGAGTGAGCTCATGTCTTCCAGTTTAGTATTGAACCTGTACATTCTCTTTGAGAGATTATATTACTCACATGCCCTTGTATGCACACTAGCTCACATGTGTATAGACCTTAAATAAATCATTAACCTATAAGTCTGCCAAATGTACATACTCAGACATATAGTAACACATTTGTCTCCAGTCAAAGGACGTGCCTATATCATGATAGTATACGACATATGTCTTTGTTATCTCGATCTCGCTAATCAACTCTTTGACCTAACCTATCTAACACATTTGAATCTCTATTCCTATGTAGAGGACCTGCATCAAGAAGCCTTTAGAGAAGAATTACCATCTTCTTCTCAGACTGGAGATCCTTTCTTAACAGTCATTTGCCGGTGCTTGATGAGTCCTCGATCTAACTCTTTATGTATCATCCAAGCACCAGCCTCTACGATTCAACATTTTAAATCAACATCTATACGATCATTAAGATGGCAATGACACATAACCTCGATTGTACTAAGGGACATATCATGCAAATTTGTTATTTTTCATTTCAGATTAAATGAGTGAATTGCAATAACATTTAATGCATAATGATTCGCCATGGGCTCATGTGTCTGACAATTTTTACCCCATGAACATTAAAATCTTTGTAAATTACATTCTCGATCGTATAAACATCATTATTATCTATTTGACCATTTAAACTTGCTAACTCTTACACTAAAAACCATGTGGTCAACTCTCATCCATTTGTATGTCAAAACTAGCCAGAATCTGTTAAAAACATGACATTCATATTTATATTATTGCAAAAATTACAACCTCATACCCCTCCTCTTCCTCATTGTCGGCCTCCCTTTTCTTCTTCTTACTCCTTCATTCCTTTCTTCTTTATTATGCTACTCCATAACAGAACCACCCTCCGTCGACGACATGCTCCTTCGTGTTGCTCATGCGTCACCATGGAAGGATCTGCTCCTCTCCAAGTCGCGACGACCAGAATTCCCTCCCATCCCCATTGTTGCTCGCCATTCGCCCTCCCCCCATAGTACCCAGACTTCCACCCTCTTTCCATAATGCCACCCCTCCCAGTGCCCCTTCGCCCTCCCTCCCCAAGCATCCTCTACCACCTCCCCAAGGCCCCACTGACCCCCTCCTCCCTCCCCAATGCACACCCTACTCAATGCTCATCCACCCCATTCAAAATGCCTGCACCCTCCCATACACACCCAAGCTTCCGTTGCTGGGCACTTTCATCTTTGATTGCTGAATCTTGCACAAGGGGTTGCTCTCAAGTTCTCAGATAGAGTTCCATCGCAGATCTTGTCAGGTGCACACGGGCACGTATTTTGCTCAAGCTTCTGTAGCTGCAGAGGTTGCTGGAGGAAGGGAATCAATCTCGGGTTTCTACGCAAGGCTGGTCTGCTGTTGCAACATTCAGGTGTAGACTTGCAGAGTGTGAGATCATACTTCAACTGTCGTGAAGTCTTCATAAATGGGTTTTGGTTTGGATTTTACGAACAATATTGATCATGGTTGATGGTAACATACGATGCTTGAGAAAATGAGCCACCTCAAGAAGAAGAAGGGTGTGTGGAGGATTCTCCTCTAATAACATTAACTCAATATTAAAAAGGTGTTGACTTAAGTAAAACTGAAATCGAGGGCATGATTTGTGGTGTAAGATAGAGCAAAATTACGAGGTCGAGTAGATAATAATGATGTTTACAAAGTCGGCAGGTAATTTACAAAATTTTAGAATTCATGAGATAAAAATCCCAACAATCAAACATATAGACAAATACATAACCCTAGGAACATGTTTGGTAACCGGGTTAGATTGGAGTAACATCAAGTGATTAATAATTGTTTAGATGATTAAGAACTTAATAGGATTGAAGAGGGTTGGAATAATAATGTGATATGATGTTACATTGATTTGTAATGGAATTCCAACCCAAAAATATGCCGAAGTAAATTAGATTATTACAAGGTAAATGACCAAAGGAGCCCATGAAGCAACGGACAGAGGGAAAGGAGCCACGGGCAAAACCCCAGTGGACAACAAGGTGCCGAAACGAACCACCACTCCCCGCCCCTCGTCCCGGGCTTCACCACGATTTTGAAATATAAACCCCCAGCATCCATCGTCACCCCTTCCGATCCCATTCCCCTCCACCAATTCTAGGGTTACCTACTTCTCCCCTCGCAAACCCCCACCTCGCCCGCCATGTCCCTCAGGCCCAGCGCCCGGACGGAGGTCCGCCGCAACCGCTACAAGGTCGCCGTCGACGCTGAGGAGGGTCGCCGCCGCCGCGAGGATAACATGGTCGAGATCCGAAAGAACAAGCGCGAGGAGAGCCTCCTCAAGAAGCGGAGAGAGGGTATGCCCTCCCACCAGCCCCAGCACCACCTCCCCGCCGCCTCCGTCTCCGAGAAGAAGGTTGCCGATCGATCCCCCTCCCCATGTGTGATATTCGTATCGTCTTATTTTTGAAAAAAAAATTCGCAAAATTGTCAGCTGGAGAGCCTCCCGATGATGATCGCCGGTGTTTACTCCGACGACGCCAACCTGCAGCTGGAAGCCACCACGCAGTTTCGGAAACTGCTCTCCATAGGTTAGGAAGTTCCTGTAAATTCGTTGAATCATCCGGTTGTCTCCTCATGTTCATCGTCATCCCGCAGAGCGCAGCCCTCCGATCGAGGAAGTTATTCAATCCGGAGTTGTGCCGCGGTTCGTGGGATTCCTTATGCGCGAGGACTTCCCGCAGCTTCAGGTCGGTGCTTGCCCGTCGATTCTTTCATTTAATTCTGAACTGATCAGTGGATTTATATTTTTCTTTCTGTGTTGTAGTTTGAGGCTGCGTGGGCTCTCACCAACGTTGCGTCCGGGACCTCTGAGAACACGAAGGTTGTTATTGATCACGGGGCCGTGCCAATCTTTGTGCGGCTTCTTAGTTCCCCGAGCGATGATGTGCGAGAGCAGGTGAATTTTCCCGTGTCAATTGATGGTATTTGTAAGTTCTTCTATGTCATCATGTGTGTGCTCAGCTGAATGTTGTTCTTAGGCTGTTTGGGCTCTGGGAAACATCGCTGGGGATTCTCCAAGATGCAGGGATCTTGTTCTCGGGAATGGTGCTTTGGAGCCTCTGCTTGCCCTGTTGAATGAGAATGCGAAATTGTCCATGTTGCGGAATGCGACGTGGACACTTTCCAACTTCTGCCGGGGGAAACCGCAGCCTACATTTGAACAGGTTCTGATCAGATGTTTTGAAGTGATGAACTGCTTTATTTCTTGTACTCATGGTTTTGTTGTGTCATTTTGCAGACAAAGCCTGCTCTTCCGGCACTTGTGCGGCTTATCCACTCGAGTGATGATGAAGTTTTGACAGATGCATGTTGGGCTCTTTCGTACTTGTCTGATGGAACAAATGATAAGATTCAATCTGTAATCGAAGCAGGTGTCTGCTCCAGGCTTGTGGAGTTGCTCATGTATGACTTGTTCTCTCATCTTCCAGTTCCTCATGTGTTAGCTTATCAGGCTGATGAATTGAGTTTGTGTGGCTGAGCTGCATTTGTGAGCTTTTGTTTGTTTTTATTCAGGCATCCTTCTCCTGCAATTCTAATTCCTGCGCTTAGAACAGTTGGGAATATCGTCACTGGAGATGATCTTCAGACCCAGGTATCCATCACCTTTTAATCTGTATTTTTCATGGTTGAGTCCTATAATTTGCATTTTGCTATGTAGTATACTTGCAATTGAGAATTCCAAAGGCTTTGACGAGGTTTATGAATAGTTAGTGCATGGTACACTTTTGGTTGGTTTGGTTGAAGAACTAATTTCTATTTGATAATGTTTGGTAAATGGAACTATGAAGGGAATAAGTCATTACCATTAATCTGCTTCCCTCAAAGAAAAAAAAACTCAGATATTTTTTTAGAGTTTGATAGTAAGTCAAGCTCATCCAAAACTTTGACACTATCAAGTTATCCATGTCTTTGTTTGCTGTGCATTGTTTGGCACTGTCCGCATCATGTGCCATGGTCACCCACTTGTGCATACATTACTTATCTACTTATCTATATATAAGCATACCCATCGATCTAAGTAATTGTATTTCTTAAGTCTTTTTAAAAGAATGTGTTCTACATTGGACAGGGATTTGGATGTGGTCCTATAGCATCGTTTATTCTTTGATTTTCTGTTTCCTGGTTATATGTATATTACTCTTTGATGTTTTACGTGTATTGTTGTTGAAATTTTCAGTGCATCATTGATCATCATGCCCTACCATGTCTTTTGAACCTTTTGACCCCCAATCACAAGAAAAGCATCAAGAAGGAGGCTTGTTGGACCATTTCAAACATTACTGCCGGGAATAAGGAACAGATACAGGTATCTATGATTTCATCATCAGTACTTGTCAAGATAATGTCAGCGCGGCCGCATCTGCTTACAATGTTGTTTCTTTACATATACTTTCTGATTGCCTTAATATGCCATTTTTAGCCTCGTATGCCAATGTATGTTGTAGATAAATACCCTTTTCCTGAGATGTTTGCTTCTGTTTTTTGAAGATGTCAGTTCATATATCAATATCTGGTTGTTGAATAATCCCATTCCAGGCTGTTATAGATGCCCAACTTATTGGGCCTTTAGTGAATTTGCTTCAAAATGCTGAGTTTGACATCAAAAAGGAGGCAGCTTGGGCAGTATCAAATGCCACTTCTGGCGGTACACATGACCAAATCAAGTATGTGAGAATTCTCTGTTATGCTGGAATTGTATTAGAATTTGCTGACCTGATATTTCATGCTACACATAACAGGTACTTGGCGAGTCAGGGTTGTATCCAGCCTCTGTGTGATCTTCTTGTCTGCCCTGATCCAAGAATTGTGACTGTGTGTCTTGAAGGGCTTGAGAACATCTTAAAGGTTGGGGAGACTGAGAAGAACCTGGGAGCGACTGGTGATGTCAATTTATATGCCCAGATGATTGATGAAGCTGGAGGATTGGATAAAATCGAATCTCTGCAGAGCCATGACAACAGTGAGATATATGAGAAGGCTGTTAAGATCCTTGAGACGTATTGGATGGAAGAGGATGATGATGATGCGATACCCGCTGGCGATGCTGCGCAAAATGTGTTCCATTTAGGGAACTCTAATTTTACAGTACCTCCTAGTGGCTTCAACTTTGGTTGAAGGTATGCAATTCCTCACATTTAAATTGTGAGTTGGAGTTAGACTATTTGGTCATCCTATCAGCTTCCAACAACACCATTGCCCTTATCATGCAGGATTTTGTATCTAGGTTGGATAGGGCAGTCAAAGGTCGAGTCCAAGTCCAGTTCCGCGAGTCCTGTCAGGTCCGGTCTAGTGAGGTTTGGAGGAAGGCAAGGTGATCCTGGGGATGAACAGGAGGCCGTCAATTCCGGTGCTGCCATGTACCATCTTGTTCTGTGTGTTCCAGGCGGGCTTATATTGAACGGTGCATCATGTGAAGGTGCACCATACTGTAGGGTCTGGTGAACATCTTCAAGAGGGAAATGGGTTTTACATGTTTCATTTTTTGCGCATTGTTGTTAGGATTTAATCTTGCAGGCGATTCCTGTTTGAGGTATCATGTTTTCTATGCCTCATGTACAGAATCCTGCAGGTCTGTATTGTATGAGGTAAATAGGCATATGAAGTTTCTTTAGGTAGTCCATGTGTCTTATTAATGGACAGTTTTCACCTCACAGGCTTATATGGAATTTTTCCTTTCAATGGTACCGCCATCTCTCCCGGTAAGCTCTAGTTTCTATATGCCATGTGAGTGCCATTTTTTGCATTTTAAATATTTAATCCATGTTTTTCTTCCGTATTATTTGTTTTGTGTTTGTGTTCTGCTACATGTGATGCAAATATATGCGTATAATTATACATGTTCTGAAATCTCAACTTTTGGAAATTGATATTATATAGGTTGTTGTTGTGCACATGCTATGCTATCATTTCCTTCATGTCTGGATTATATTCGATTGTTGTATTCTCATTGTTAATGCTAACGGTTAAAATCAAGATCGCACAAGCTGTGTGATAGGAGGATATGATGTGAAGTGAGCTGATTTAATCCAACCTGTTTGCTGCAGAAGGAGAGTGGATGTCTGAATCTATTCGCTGTAAAGTGGGACCTGTGGAATATCACCCCCTTGCACTCGTCAACGGGATTGGGATGACAGCTATGTACGTTCTCAATCTCCGTTTGTGATATTCGTGTAAGCTTATGCTCTGCTGGTCAGTGGGCTTTTGGTTGTCTTTGCTGAAATAAATGCCCGCATTATAAAGTCCTAATTCATCAACTGAATCATATTATGGGTTGGCCGGTCGCCATGGACAGGGTTCTCGTGAACCTCTGCCGAACAAGCTATGATTACTATTATCCTAAATTTATACTGTCTATTACACGATTATCATTACTTATTTCATAATAACTGCAATAAATTCTGCATTTTTACGAATAGTGTAGAAACCAGGAATGATAATTGTGTATCTTCTTTTATCTGACCAAAATAAGATGGTAAAAGGAATGATAATTGAGAATAAATTTATTATTTATTATTCCAGCACCACTATTCTCCAAACAATTGATCCTTTGAAGGTGGAATAAGATATACGGAGATTATATGTTGGTGGGATAAAGCCATGCTACTCTTATTTTTTGGTGTTGTGGAAATGGAAGACAAGCCGAAGTTATCACTGTTAGATATCGTGAATATGAGATGAATAATAGTTGATGTGGTGAAGCACAATAAAGGCAGCCAACGAGGATTTTCCCTATCGAGGCACCCTGTTCAGAAAAATGCTCAAAATGGATACGGGATGGAAATATTCTCATAATAGGCATGAATTGGCAAATGGTTTGCTGCACGATGACGTGGCATGCATGAACGACAAACCATTTGCCATTTGTGAAGCTGATCTCTTCCCCGCCGTCTTCGTGTGATGCTCAAACTCCTCTTCTCACTCGTCCCCATTCTCTCGACATCCACTTGCTTCACACCCATGATCAACCGATTATCCAGCATTGCCTTGTACGTCGTCCTCATCGTCCCCCTCAGCAGCCGACTATCCTTCGCCTCCGCTATTGGCTTGACGTCCAATGCTTCCCCTCCTCCCACGAGATGTGCCTTGTCCTCTAGTCCCTAAACGTCTGTGGGTACATCCCCTCTCCTCTCCCTCACCTCTTCGAGCTTCACCTGTCCCTCAAAAAACAATTCCCTCTATGGTCTCATCATTTGCCACGAGTGTCGAGATTGTAGTAAAGAGCAGCTATTTTGCGTCAGGGAGGCAGCGACGTAGCGGCCTATGCATTGGAAACAACTGATGCTGGCATTGGTGGAGCTGTTGAGGAAGGGGATGGTGGGGATGACGTATAAGGCGGTGTTGGATAATCGATTGATAGTGAGTGTGAAGCAAGTGGATGTTGGGAGGATGGAGATGATTGAGAAGAGGAGTTTGAGTGTTGCATGGAGAGGGTTACAAACGACAAATGGTTTGCCGTTCGCGCATACCATGACAAGGTGTGACAAATCATTTGTCGATTCATGCCTATTATGGGAATATTTTCCATCCTGTATTCATTTTGAGCGTTTTTCTGAACAGGATGCCTCGATAGGGAAAATCCAACATTATGTAACGTCCCAAGTAGGTCCTCGGTCCGTTATCGAGGAAAACTGGTCCTAACAACTTGTTGGGTTCGGGCTCGATTGGATCCGTTGGCAACCACCCAAAATGTTTAAGCCCAAGTTGTCAAGTAGTAATCTCCACCACTTATAAACCACATCCACACTTTGTGAGTTTTAGGTATGACACTATGTTTGGGGTTGGGGTGTTTTAACCTCCCACACTTATATTCGCAATGTCCTCGTTGCGACATGACCCATCACTTATTTCCAGTGATAATGACGGCTGCACGCTCCCGGCTTATTTCCCTTCGGGTAGCCTTTTCCACTATCAGAAGAAATATGGCTCTGATACCATGTGTAATGTCCCGAGCTTAGGTCCCCGGTCCGTTATCGAAAAAAACTGGTCCTGACAACTTGTTGGGTTCGAGCCCGACAAGTTGTTAGGGCCAGTTTTCCTCGATAACGGATCGGGACTTAAGCTCGGGACGTTACAAATGGTATCAGAGCGGGTTCCCTCTTATAGTGGAAAGGGCTACTCGATGGGACCTAAGCCGGGAGTGTGCAACCGCCACTGTCACTGGGAATAAGTGATGGGCCATGTCGCAATGAGGACGTTGCGAATATAAGTGGGGGAAGTTGTAACACCCCAACCCCGAATATAGTGTCATACCTAAAACTCACGAAGTGTGGGTGTGGTTTATAAGTGGTGGGGATTACTACTTGATAACTTGGGCTTAAGAATTTTAGGTGATTGTCAAAGGATCCAATTGGATCCGAACCCAACAAGTTGTCAGGGCCAATTTTTCTCGATAACGGACCGGGACTTAAGCTCGGGACGTTACACATTACTTTGGCCCTAATCAGCAAAAACGTGCATCATGACGTCTTCTGTCGTGAAGTGAGACTTTTAAAAAAAATAAAGATGAACCATTATTTTAATTTTTACCCACCTAATGCCATCCAATGTGAATGTTCTGCAACACATTAATAGGCCTTCCCAATAATAATGTTTGCCGTCTTGTGATCATGGATGGTGTCATTGTCTACTCCAACCTGCCCTTCATTTGTTATTCCTTTCTACCAAATCGGAGACCTCTTCTGAATTGTGACGTTGCTGTGGGTCAGCAATTGACCTCCGATTTCATACCATCAAATTTGACTTGAATTCTACTCTGCAGTGCTTTCGTTTACGTATTTGCTCCTTCATTTGTATGAATCAAATATTAAAGAGATATTTATCCAGCAGATCCTAAAATCTTTCGAAATTACCTCTACGACCTAAACATCATAATTCCTCCCACGACTCCGTAATCTTGCTAACCCTTACCCTACAAACCCTGTGGTTTACTCCCGTTCATTTATCCATTAAAATTAACCGGATTCCGTTAAGTTTTTTATGTTATACCCATTTTGTTTAGTAAATTTACATTGAATGTCATTCCATCATCCCCACCCCCAACCCAGGTCCCCTGTTCAAGCCCATGTCCCCCACCACCGCACGCCGCCCCTCCAACGTGCTCCCGGCTCCCCTGCCGTCGATGGAGCTCCCTGCTCCTTTTCAGCCGATGGACTGCTCCCACCATGCTCTGCCCCCCACCCCCGACGCTACCTGCAACCCCCCACACCGCCCCACACCCCCCTCCCCCCCCACCTTCGATGGTGCTCCCGCCCCCCACCCCCTGCCGCTGCAACCCCCCGCGCTGCCCGATGCTGCTCCTCGCCTCCCGGGCACCGCCCCGCCCCCCAACCCCCGATGGTGCTCCCGACCCCACCCCCTGCCGCTGCAACCCCCGATTCTGGAGGTTCACCTTCAGACTTGTGATTTCTCGAGGCGGTGGAAATCTTCGAGAAGCATCGATTCTGGAGATGTCTTACGGTGGATCTCCAAATATGAAGCGTAGGTGACGATGCTTCGTGCATGAAGGTGCTCTTATCAGCAACGATGGTATGAGCGGCCGACGACGATGTTTTTAAAGATGCTTCTCAAGACTTATGGTTTGAATCTCCAAGTTGCTGATGGATCTCGATAATCTGTCGCGGCCTCAGGCGGCGAGCGAGTGGCGCTCCGATGCGTTGAGGCGGCGGAGCTTCGAGAGATAGACCGTCTGATGGTGAACCTCGATCGTGGAGTTGTCTCACTCCGGTTGATGTTCTATCAATGCTCTTGATCGGAGGTGATTTCGATGGTGCTCCCGCCCCCCACCTCCTGCCGCTGCAACCCCACACCCCCTCCCCTCATAACCGTTCGATGGTTAATTGGTTAGATTAACTCACGACTAACCCAAGTAACTGACTCAAATGTAGTTAAAATTGACGGGAGGGTCTGTAGGGTAAGACGGAGCAAGATTACGGGGTCGTGGAAGGAATTATGATGTTTCAAAGGTCGTAGAGGTAATTTCGAAAGATTTTAGGGTCTGTTGGGTAAATATCCCAATATTAAATATTCGAAAGAGAAAATCGCGACTCTCTGTCCACGAGAGAGTTAACATAATTATATTTAAATAGTTCGGGGGATGAAAGAAGAGAAGAAAGAATAACGATTGTATCGGTGGAGCGTTGTGAGGGAGGAAATCTTCTGAAAAGTTCTTGCAAAAAATACCCATAGGGTGTGTTCGGTTGGAGGTCACTCCCAAACCTATATTCCCAACCCACTTGCGGGATTCACCATCTTTTCATCAAAAAAATATATATTATACCATCATATCATCTAAAAATCATAAAATACTCAACTTTTACTCATTATTTCAAAATTCAATACAATTACATCACAATAATTACTCACTTTTCAAATTCTGATATAATCATATCATAATAACTACCCACTTTTTCAAATTCCAATACAATCATATCATAATAACTACACACTTTTTTAATTTCAATACAATCACATTACACAAACTCTCTTAACCCTTAACCCACCTACCAAACACAAATACAAAAATGGATTATCCTCCTCCAGATAACCCACGAACCAAACGCACCCATAAGGCCTGTTTGGTTGTTGGGTTGGACTGGGTTGGGTAAACTGTGAGGAGGATTGAGAGGATTAGAAAGAGAACCTAGTCCTACCCAGCAACCAAACAAGCCCATAGGGTATTCACGAACCTTGGAAGGTTATATACATTAGCAAAGATGAGGGGAAAAGAAAGTTAAGAAGATCAACACAGAAATACAAATAAGAGAAAAACACCGTTTACTGCGGGTACCAGTCACATTTGCTAACGATGAAGGAACATTGACAAATTGCTTTTGAGGGACAAGTTGACTCTAACAAATTGGGAAAAACCACACCACCAGTATACTGTAGATCCAATCACGCAGCTCTAACTCCGAGGCATTATGGACCCATCGAAACACTTGAAAAAGCAAAATGTCCTAAAGGAGATGGATCAAGGAAGTTCCACCAAAAGGAAAACACTATGTCAGACCAAAGGGCTTTGAGAACATCGGCGATTGGTACGAGAGCAGAGGAAATTGTTGGGAACAGATTCATCGTATAAATTGAATTGCGAAAAAATAACCAAAGTTGATAGGTGGATCCTGCACGATATATCAACTACGAGAAAATATTTCAACCGCAGAAAATCAACGACAGATGTACAAAGAATTTTTGACGTGGAAAACCCTTAATGTGAGGGGAAAAATCATGGTGTTGATCGCAACCCAAAATCAAGCATTATAACTGAAATAATCTTTCGTGAGGGCTTACAAAAGATCGGCCCTCAATACGGTGCTATAAATCACCAAACAATGGAGAATAATAGAGAGGAGAAATATCATCCAATGGTAAATCTGTCATCAAACTGTACGGAAGAATGATGGAGAACTGCTCCAAAGGTTACTCCCTCCAAACTTCGCGGCAATATCGAATTTTCTTTCTTCTTCCTCTCTCTTATTTCTTTCTTGTGCTAAGAGAGCTTGTATTAGGATGATCGTGATATGCACCACATACCCCCTATTTATATTCCATGGAGATGAGCAAATAAGGAAATATGAACTCCTACTTCCAATATGATTAGGAAAAGATGACTCCTAATCCTAAAAGGTACTTGATTTTTCTTTTTCCAAATAAGGCTGACAATGTCCTATATATATATGGACTAGGTTCCCATAAGGAAAGGAACACATCCAACAAATCCCACCCTCACCGACGATGTGAGAACTGCTCCAAACCTGCAAAAGGTAGCATCTCTTGAACTTTCCAAGTGGCAAAGTCTTTGTCATTATATCGACTCCATTGTCATCTGTGTGGATCTTGTCAAGTACAAGCTGTTTCGATTCTAACACATCACATGTCCAATGATATCTGACATCGATGTGCTTCGATCTTGCATGGAATGTAGAGTTCTTACCAAGGTGAATTGCATTCTAACTGTCACAGTAAAGCACGTACTTGTCCTAATGAAAATCAAGTTCCTGCATGGACATCTTCATCCACAACAACTCTTTGCATGCCTCTGTAGCTGCAATGAACTCAGCCTCTGCAGTGGATAAATCAACACACTTCTGGAGACAAGATTGCCAAGAAACTGTGCTACCTGCAAAGGGCATCATGTACTAGATATGGATCTTCTCCCACTAATGTCACTCGCCATACTTGAATCTTCAAAGCAAAGAGAGTAACTGCTAGTACCTCGAAGATATCTCAAGATCTATTTAGCTACTTCTTAATGTTGTTTTCTTGGATTTGAGATGAACCTACTAACAACTCCAACTGCATGAGCAATATCTGGAATCGTACAAACCATGAGATACATGAGACTACATGTGGCTAATGCATAGGGAACCCTTTTCATATCTTTCTTCTTTGCATTGTTCTGTGGACTATATTTGGAACTTAACTTGAAATGGGCTCCAAGAGGAGTGCTAACTGGCTTTGCCTTCTCCATATGCAATCTTTAAGTACCTTCTCAATGTACTTCTATTGTGAAAGTTGAAGTTTCCTTGCTCCCCTGTCTCGAGTGATTTTAATGTCCATTATCTGATTTGCATGCCCCAAGTTCTTCATAGCAAAGGACTTGCTTAACTCATTCTTCAAGCCAGAAATTCTCTCTCCATTATTTCATACAATCAACATATCATCAACATAAAGCAACAATATGATGAAATCATCACCTAAGAATTTCTTCATGAACACACGATGGTTTGAACTGGTCTTGGAGTAACCATGCTCCCCCATGAACGAGTCAAACTTCTTGTACCACTTCCTGGATGCTTTCTTCAAGCCATATAGACTCTTCTTCAGTCTGCAAACATAGTCTTCCTTGCCTTTGACTGTAAATCCCTCTGGTTGCAACATGTAGGTTTCCTCCTCAAGGTCACAATGGAGGAAAGCTGTCTTTACATCCATCCATTCAACTTCCAAATCAAGACTAGATACTAAGATGAGAACCACCCTAATAGAAGACATCTTCACCACAGGAGAACATATCTCCTCAAAGTCAACTCCCTTCCTTTGGTTAAAACCTTTCGCAATCAACCTAGCTTTGTACCTTGGATTTGTAGAGTATTCATCATGTTTCACTCAATAAATCCACTTGTTTGTCAATGCCTGCTTGCCTTTGGGCTACTTGACAAGCTCAAAGGTATGATTGTCTTAAAGGGACTCCATTTCTACTTTCATAGCTTCTACCCATTTCTCCTTGTTTGCATCTTACAAGGCTTATTCATAGCATTCAGGCTCGTCATTTTATGTTAACAAAATGTAGTCATGTGCAGAATATTTCGTGTGGTGGGAGAGCTTAAAAAGAAGAAGAGCTCTCATCATCCTACCGATCATCATCACCACCGTCATCTGCATCATCATCATCATCATCGGGAGTGGTGATCTGTGGTATATCCTCCTCATGTCCTGCATCTGGTAAATGCTCATATGCATCATCTGACACAACATGTGGATCTCTCTGTAAAGGGATTGGCTCAATATCATCTGGTTGATAGCTCCTCGAAGGATAGTCCTTAGCAACCTTTCGGATGTCCTCAGTGGTTTGATCTTCAGAGAAGATCACATCCCTACTCCTCACCAGCTTTTTATCAACTGGATCATACAACTTGTAGCCAAGCTCATCTTGTCCATATCCCAAGAAGATGCACTGCTTTGTCTTTGCCTCCAACTTGGACCTTTCATCCTTAGGAACATGCACAAATGCGCGACATCTAAAGACCTGCAAATGGTTGTATGAGACATTCTTTCCATGCTAAACCCGGTCAAGAACATCACCATCCAAGGGTACATGTGGAGATAGATTTATAACACGAACATCAGTATAAAGTGCTTCACACCAAAAAGAGTTAGGCAACTTAGCTTCAGAATGGAGACATCGACTCTCTCCATCAAGGTCCTGTTTATTTTCTCCGCTATCCCGTTCAATTGTGGCGTCTTGGGTGGAGTTTTCTGGTGCATGATACCATTAGGTCTGCAATACTCATGAAATGACCCAATATACTCACCACCATTGTCACTGCAGATGCACTTAAGTTTCTTCCCAGATTGTCGCTCCACTGACCCATGGAAGTCTAGCTCTTGATTTTAAATACTATATGAATTTTGAAATGACGTACATTTACTAACTTCTTATGCCAACCTAAGGGTTCTAACTGAACGAGTTTAGCTCTTGATGGCATCTCAGATATTATAATAAATGGATGAGCATATTGTCTCACACGACTCGCAACCACTCTAACCACTACCATAAATTTTTTTTGAAGCCATAAAAACATGACATAATCATTGAAATCCTAAAGTTCCTTGATAATATAAAGGTCATTGCAACATTTTTCTAGATAAATGAATAGCTCTATGAACAACACGAATCCAAGAACACATAAGTAAAAAAATAAAAATTGTACAAATATATTTGTAAATGTACATTTGCTACAATTTCGATCATTCGATGACCTTAATCAACTAACATATGTTTGAGAAGCTATTCAAGTTTTGAATCGTGTAAAGATCGAATTTGAAATCCGAGAATCTACTTAAACACGATCCAACAGTTAAAAGGTGCGTCTTTCATATAAAAACAAAAGTTCAGATATCACCGATTAGTCTCTACTAAAATAAGTCTAAAAATCGATCAATCTTGGATTAAGAAAAATACTAATTAGCATGTTGGTTAAGGTACCTAAAGTGAAACTGTCCATGTTTGAAAATTGAAAGAGGCATACACACAATAAAAATCTCAAGGATGAGAAGAAAAATAACAAAGGGCAAGAGCTCGCACGTGCCAACCGAAGCTCCCGCGGGCACCTTCGTGGCGTTCCCGAAACGCGGACTCCATCTACCCACGCACGGGCGGTGACCACACACACCCCTCCGCCCACTCCCCTCTCCTCCCATATATTCCACACCACCACCTCCATTATCGCCTTCTCCTCTCTTTCCCATCTTATCACCAATGGCCAAGCCCTTCTTCCTCCTCCCTCCTCCTCCTCCCCCTCCTCCTCCTCCTCCTCCTCCACCACCACCACCACCACCACCAAAGACGGCATCTCCTGCACAATGTGCTCCTCCTGCGACAACCCATGTCAGCAGATCCCCCCTCCTTCCCCTCCCCCTCCACCTCCCACCACCAACTGCCCCCCTCCCCCCGCACCCTCCTCCCCACCCCATACCTCTACGCCTCCCCCCTCCACCCCCTCCTTCTGGCTCCGGCGGAGGTGGGTACTACTACCCACCACCGACAGGTGGGTCCTACCTCGGCCCCCCCGCCGCCGCACCCCATCATGCCTTACTTCCCGTACTACTTCTACAGCCCCCCGCCTCCTGGGAGGACCACCTGGACCGGATCCGCCCACCTCGACAGGTTCCCGTCGCTGCTCCTCTCCCTCCCGCTCCTCATGCTCCTCTGACGGGCGGAAAGATGGGATTTTGCGAGGTGGGTTCTTTAGATCGAGGCATGCGGACGTCACACCTCTCTCTTCTTTGTAGATTGGCGCTGCTGTTTGTAAGATATTGGACGGTGTGGGTCGCTCTGTTATTGATTGGGGAAAAATAAATTGCAGATTGTAAGATTCACGTTATGTAATTTTATTTAGACAGACGCGAGAAGAAGAAGAAAAAAGGCTGATTTATATGGAATTATTTAGTATATGCAGTTGCCCCTCCATGGAAGATTCGATTGGAGTGTGAGAGTTCGCTTTCCCTTATCTTTTTCGCTGTCTTTTCTTCTTCTTTTATATATTCTTTAATAAGAGTAATTGCGTTGTGATGCTCATGCTTTCTGCGAGTTGTTCGTCTGGGTAAGTTGTTCATCTTCTTATTGTGGCAATTTAAATTTTGGCTTCGGGTTTCCAATGAAAATAACAGAGAGGATGAGAGAACAGTGAAGCAATCAGATGGAAGTGGAGGACTTGGGTAAGACTTGAGGTCGGTGAGGGTAGCTTCTGGAATCGGATCCCCATGCACCAGGACAGGAGGGTAACCTAACTGGGCGGTGACTGGACTCCTGACATGCTTGACGGCCCGAACCATAAGCATCTAGAAACCCTAGTTTGATAAGAACATTCTACACCTCTATATCAATTTCAATATGGTCTCCAGAAAGAATGCCAGGCTGGTCCTGGCAACAATGAGGGGTAATGACCATCTCTTTCTAACTATTTTATCTTAATGGTAAAAGGTTCAGTCCTTTTTAGGAACTGATTTTAAGTTCATTAAATATCGACTTTTCCTTTGATTGTAAGGATAAAAAAAGCTAGGAATGTCAGATTCAGTGAAATTTGATTGGTATGCAGAGCAATAATCATGAATTGCAAAAAAAGGCACATCAATCCTTGATGGAGATCAATGTTTTCGAAATCGGACTGAACGGATCGGTCTAACCAGGTTCACTAGTTCGGTTCAAATAGTAGTAGTTAGGTCCAACCACCAGTTCAATTGAGTCTCTTGGTTCAGGTTCAACCAAATAATTGGATTTATAAAGCCTTTTGTGAGATTCAAACCCACAACCTTGGAATACCATGCACCACTTAGTAACCAAACAATTGCTTCAGGCTAAGAATTGATCTCCAATTAATATTATTCCTATATGAGCTATATAATACTTAGTTTAAGTATCATATATGCATAGTATTCTGTTTTGTATTTGTTTAAATATTGCATACGTATTGTAAGATATTTACATTATGTATGCATTTTTAACATGTATATCACTACTAGAAAAGTTAATATTTTTGTTGTCACATTATCGGTGGTCAGCACGAGCTGTCAATAAAGAGATCTTTTGTCGTGATCGTTTTAGTAGTCTACATAAACATTGGTTTGTATTTTTTTTGAAATATAGGACCAGAAGATAGTCAGAGCGTAGATGCTGATACCTCCCCACCCCCACCTATGCTCTACTTCCCCACCCCGCCTATGATAGTTGCGGGATGAGTGGTGAAGCAGAGTTCCATTCGTGTTCTTCTGATTCAGATCCCTCGGGCTCAGACATTGATTGGGATGATTTTGATAATTATTTATCTTGTCTGATTCCTTCTGAGCCGACAGCTAGGAGGGAGAGCGAGCCAGCACAGTTCACAGATATTCCAACAGGGTTCCCTTCGTCGGATTTTCATGCACAGCGAGAGTTCTCACATGCAGATTTGGTATCCTTCACATAGACATATCAGAAGCCAGATTTGCCAGCTCCCAGTTGTCCAGAACTGAAGCTTCTGCCGCAGTCGCTGAAGTACAGATTCCTTGCGGGTGAGCCAGATATGCACCCGGTCATTATCTCAGTAGATTTGACTGGAGAGCAAGAATCTCGTTTGATGGAGGTTCTTGAAAGAAACCGCAAGGCGATTGGATGGAGTATAGTTGATCTCCAAGGATTAGTCCATCTCTGTGCTCTCACCATATCTATCTCGAGGAGGGTGCTAAGCCCTCGCGTGAGTTCCAGCGATGACTGAACCCGAATCTTCGAGATGTGGTCATGAAAGAAATATCTAAATGGTGGAACATCGATTTTATCTACCCCATCTCCGACTCCAAGTGGGTTAGTCCATTACATGTAGTACCCATGAAGACGGGTATCACTACAGTTGTGAGCGAGTCTGGAGAGGAGATAGTTACCCGAGTATCCACTTCTTGGAGGGTCTGTGTGGACTACAGACGATTGAATCAGGCCACCAAGAAGGATCATTTCCCATTGCCATTCATTGATCAGATTATCGAGAGGCTAGCTGGGAAGAATCATTACTGTTTTCTTGATGGGTACTTTGGTTATAATCAAGTGGCCATTGCGTCCGAAGACCAGGACAAACCGACATTCACCTATCCGTTTGGGACATATGCTTTCAGATGGATGTCCTTTGGTCTATGTAACGCCCCGGCGACATTTCAAAGGTGCATGTTGTCCATCTTCTCGGACATGGTGTGTGACTATTTAGAGGTCTTCATGGTTGACTTCTCGGTCTATGACGATGGATTTGATGCTTGTCTTGACTGCCTAGACCGTGTGCTTCAACGCTGCATTGAGGTCAACCTTGTTTTATCTTGGGAGAAAAGCCACTTCATGGTGACTCAAGGGACGATCCTTGGCCATATCATCTCCAACAGGGGCATGGAGGTTGATCCGGCCAAGGTGGATATCATTAGAAAACTCAATCCACCGTCCAATCTGCGACAACTGCGATCTTTTCTGGGGCATGTCGCTTTCTACCAACGGTTCATTCAGGACTTCAGTCGTATTGCCCGATCGCTCACTGACTTGCTGACAAAAGACACCGAGTTCATTGTCGATGATAAGTGTCTTGCATCTTTCGAGACTCTCAAGAATATGGTTGTCACGGCTCCTGTCCTTCAGCCACCCGATTAGTCTCTCTCCATTCGAGATCATGACGGATGCTTCTGATTTTGTCGTAGGGGCTGTGCTTGGACAGAGGAGGGATGGACTGTCGTATGCCATTCACTATGCTAGCTGGACTTTGGATGTCGCTTAGTGGAATTAGACCGTGACTGAGAAGGAGATGCTAGTCATAGTCTTTGCTTTGGATAAGTACCGATCATATATTCTGGGATCTAGAGTGACTATCTATACAGATCACACTGCCATCTGATACCTCATGGCAAAGAAGGATGCCAAAGCTCGACTTACCAGATGGATCCTTCTGCTCCAAGAGTTTGACATTGAGATTAAGGATAAGCCTGGAGTTAAGAATGTGGTGGTAGATCACATCTCCCGCTTAGAGAACCTTGAGGAATCTGAGCCCATTGCACCTATCACTGAGACATTTCCAGATGAGGCGATCCTTGCCATCGCCTCGCTTCCATGGTATGTCGACATTATGAACTATCTTGTTGCCAAGACGGTTCCACAGGGTTGGCCAGGCAACGACTTGAGACCTTCCTTGTGAAGGCTAAGTCATACCATTGGGAGGATCCCGTCCTTTATCATGAGGGAGGGGATAGTATCTGGAGGAGGTGCATTCCTCAAGAAGAGCATCATAGCATCCTCACCTACTGCTACAAGCTTGAGGCAGGAGGACATCATTCTGGGAGACGGACAACGCATAAGGTGCTCCAATCCGCCCTTTGGTGGCATACTTTCTTCAAGGATTTTGATGAATTCGTGAAGAGGTGTACTGACGGTCAGAAGATGGGTACTTGCGGACAGAGAGACATGATTCCCATGTATACCATTCACTTTTGTGGGATTTTTGATGCATGGGAGATTGATTTCATGGACCCATTTCCTAAGAGTCAGGGGTTTGAGGACATTTTGCTTGCTGTAGATTATGTGAGTCGTTGGGTTGAGGTCATCCCCGCCCGATCCGTAGATGCTAAGACCGTGTGCCGATTTTTGAGGAAAAATATCATTTCACACGGTTCGGGGTACCTAGAGTTCTGATTTCAAACGGGGGATCTCGCTTTATTAACGATAAGGTAAGGGCCCTTGCAGATGAGTTCAACATTGACCATCGTGTTGTCACGCCATATCACCCTCAGACTAATGGTCTTGCTGAAGTTTCGAACAGGGAGATCAAGACTATTTTACAGAAGGTAGTCTTCCTAGACCGAAAGGATTGGTCACAGCTTTTGGACTCGATCTTGTGGGCCTATCAGACTTCCTTCAAAACACCATTAGGGACATCTCCCTTTCGTCTCGTCTATGGCAAGCCGTGCCATTTGCGAGTGGAGATCAAGCACAAGTCACTATGAGCAGTTACAGAGTTATTATTGGATCCCGAGAGTATAGGAGAACAGAGGAGAGCAGAGTTAGCAGCCCTGGAGGACTGAGAGATACTACCTTTTCGAGTAGCCTACAGTATAAGGAAAAAGTGAAGACATGACACTATTCTCATATCAGACATAAACAGTTTGAGCCTGATCAGCAAGTATGGTTATTTGATTCTAGGCTGAAATTATTTCCAGGAAAATTACAGAGTAAGTGAAAAGGTCCATATGTGGTCGAAAAGGTACATGACAATGGTACTATAGATATATCCGAGCTGTCATCTTCCTCTACCTTTCGAGTCAACGGTCAACGCCTGAAACTATATCTAGATCATGATCCGCCGACTGTTGACGTTGCCCCTATTCATTTGGTATGAGATGTGCTCTTTGACTCACATCACCTGCATTTCATACATGGTATCACTTCTATCTTCCACTGTATAGATCTATTTGTCCATATCATATCATTCTTTCATCCGTTATGTCTGCCACTCCACTGTCATCTTATGATTTTACTATACTTAGGACGCACCTTGCAGGCTTGCCCTAAGTATAGTGGGGTGCACACACTGAGCTGTGATTTGTGTATTCTCTTTTCTTCTTTTCCTTTTCCATCTTCTTTATCTATCAAAAAGGTGTCACCCCTTTTTGCCAATCTTCTATACTTGGGACGTACTTTGTCCTAAATATAGGGGAGTGTGCACCTCGAGTTGATTCTATTCTTTGATCCTCTTCGTTGTCTCCTCTTCTTGTCTATACTTAGGGATATCTTACCCTAAGTATAGGGGGAGACAGTCTGAGTATGATCTGTTCATTCCCACACTCGACCCTCCCTGCTTGGTGTAAAATCTGTTACACTTAGGATTATTTGATCCTAAGTATAGGGGGACGGTCGACTTCTCATTTGTTTAACATCTCTTATTCATTTATTCTTTAGACTTTTCTATACTCAGTACGAGTTACGTCCTCTCTTTTCTCTCTGATTGAGGACATAGCTCAAGCTAAGTATAGGGGGGTCGTATATACTCCGTATATACTTTAGCCATAACTCGTACTTTCATATTTTTACTAATAACCGTGGATAATTATACTTATAAAATTCATTAAAACATTATTAAAAATTTGTGATTATTCCTCAAATTTTTTGTACTTATTGATTAATAAATCAGGTGAAAAATATTTTTTGCAAAATGTTTGAAAAATAATTTGAAAATCCTTTTGAAAATCTTTTAAAAACTACTTGGAAAACATTTTGTTACATGTTTTCAACCTTTGTAAAAATATTTTGATTGTAAAAATTATTTTCTTTGCGTGAAATAAAATGTTTGAAAAATAATTTGCAGATGGTTTGAAAAATGGTTGCAAAAATATTTGAAAAATCTATATATACTGTTTGGAAAACCTTTGCAAAATGATTTTCAAATGTGTGTACATGTTTGTAAAAAAAATTGATTGTAAAAAATATTTTGGACTATAGTTTTCAAAATTGTTTGAAAAACCTTTGTCAAATAAGTTTGAGGAATACATA
Organism: Ottelia alismoides; assembly: GCA_037367405.1. Classification (NCBI taxonomy): domain Eukaryota; kingdom Viridiplantae; phylum Streptophyta; class Magnoliopsida; order Alismatales; family Hydrocharitaceae; genus Ottelia; species Ottelia alismoides. The sequence continues at coordinate 59,644 of JAZKJV010003827.1, forward strand.
CATCTCACCTAAAATTCTTTATAAAACTGAGCACTTACCCTTTGTAAATCCTTAAAATCTAATGCTTGTAAAAAAAGATGCACCCCGTGTAAATATTTGTCCTAGCTTTGAGCCAAAACTTTTTGCTTTCAAAAATCCCAAAAACATTTGCAAAATTAAATTCCAAAAATATTTGAAAAATATTTTTGATAAAAATCCAAAAATGCATATGCATCATCTTTTCAAAAACCGATAAAAGTTCAAAATTTTTGCAAATTGCATCACAAAGATATTTTTTGCATTCTGCATAGCATTTGCATAGCATGAGCATTTTTCAGATTGAGTTTGATGGTTGAACAAGTCTAAGTAAAATCTGAAGAATGGAGCTCGGTTGGACCCTAAGTCTACCTAATTAACAGGAACCTTATAAGAGCTGGAATTGAGGTGCTTCAGGTCTAGTTGACTTAATTCTTTGAGGATCACGAGACTTGGTTCAATGGATTCTTGACTGCCTAAGTAGATTATTTCGAAGCACACGCACGACTCTTGTTGATAATGACCTAACTTGGACACCTGCACCTTTCACTTGGCTCAACTCAGTTGGAGTGGTGAGGGGAATGGATTTGCCGGTATGAGACGCACACAGGTGGAAAGACTTGTCCTCCTCTAGGGAGGGAAGTGCACCCCAACCCATCCGGTGATGATGAGTTTTGAGGACAGGAGATTGTGGGTTGCAATAAAGCTTCAAAAGAGGGATAGTCTACTGACTAAAGAGGAAAAACTCCCTATGTAAATGCTGTTGTATATAGTATTCAAAAAAATGCAAAAATCAAAAATTCCAAAAAAAGTGGACAGGCCTATACAAAAATAAAAATGCCTGTCGGAGTGTACATATCTGTATAGTCAATAAGCAAGCTTGAGCTTCAAAGTCAAATTATGTGAGCCTGCAACTGGATGACTTGACTACACTGGTCTTGCATCCTAGGATAGGCAGCTACACTGGCTACCGTCCATTCTTCTCTTCACCCCCTCCTCTTGAGCTGGTTGCTACTTGAACTTAGAAGGGAATATCCTGCTCCTCGAGGAATGAGTTGTTGGATTGGGGAATCATTGGTTGCCATATTGGAGAAGCCGGACTCTTTGTGATTTCAGTTGGGGAGAGCCACCATCACTTACACTGTACGAGTCATATTCATAGTCGTAAGGGTTTGCGTGTGAGTTGAAATATTTCTGACTTGCTATTGAGGGGACTTGAGCAGAGTTTTGGGATTCTCAAAGTCTGTTGGATTTCAAGTCTGGTTCTCATTAAGGTTCCGCACACACTAAAATTCCAAAGTTCCGACTTAAGCTCCAAACTTTGATTTTGTGAAGACAAGTTTAATCATAAAATTTTATTCATGTTTCTTCTTTTTCTTTTCTTTGTTTTTCTTTTCTGCACTTATTGCATAAGTGTTTGCTAAGGACTAGTGCATAAGTGTTTGCTAGGGACTAGCAAAGGCAAGTATAGGGGGATGATGAACCTCCATTTCATCATCTTTATTCTATCATTTTGGCCTCAAAAATCCTGGCAAATGCTTGAAAATGCCCTTAAATCCTGAATTTAGCATTCATGCATGTGCGTGTAAATAGTGTATAAATACAATTTTTAAAACCAAAATAATAGAATAAATAAAAGAAAAGAAAAAGAATAAAATATTGTAAATATTTTATGACCCGAAACCTCAGACCTAGGCATCTAGATGAATAGGTCGATAAAAAATAATGTAGGGGGAGATAAGGGCCAAAATACCCTTTAATTTAATCCATTTCTTATTCATTTTAGGACCTATTTTTGGTTCCAATTTTTACACCTCAAATAAAGAAACTTTGTACATGAAATTTGTAGATAATTAAACATAGAAAAATACAAAGTTGATTTCATACAAAAATAATGTACAGATAAAAAGTTATGATCTGAATAAGTTTCCAAAATCCCAACTTCCCAGACCTGTATCTCTCAAATAAAAGTTCGAAATGTATCAAAATCACCTTTAATTGTATATAATTTTGAATAAACTATTTAATGGAGGTGGTTTCATATTTTGCAGAGTTACGGTTTGAAAGTTGAGTTTTGGACCCCTCCTTGTATACTTGTATCGATTAAAATATTCATTTTATTTATTACTCATTACTTTTAGAATTTATATTTTTATAATTTTGTAAATATTATTTATAGTATATATGTATAGTAAAACTGGAATAAAAATATAAATAAAACTCAAAAATAAAATACTTGTATAAAACACCTAGATGAAACACCTATAGGTATACCTATACAATTAATACTTATATTTTATTAAGTGGACAAAACACATCAAAAAATAAAATAAAAATATATTTAAGTATATAAAAATAAGTTATAAATTTATAAAATAATAAAATAAATATTCAAAATAAAAATAAATTAATAAAATACATAGATGAATATACCTGTATATAAGCTATAAAAAGGTAACTTGTAATTTTAAACCTCTAAAAAATAAATAAAAAATATATTAAAATACCTCAGAAAATAACAAACATTTTTTATTTTATAACCTAAAAATAATAAAATCAATTACTATTTTAAAATGAATTTTTAACTATTTTTTGCCAAGGAATTTTCTGGAAGGCTCCGTTGGTTGACCTCGGTCAACTCTCTGATCAAGGTCTGGCCCGTGTTAGACGTCGTTTTTGACCCACCTTCTCGATTTTTTTGAGGCCCCATCTTGCACCATTACGTGAAACACCCTTCTTGACTTTTGATCCTCGTTTAATGGGCATGCACGCCCAGGTGAAACCTCGGACTTTGGATCGATGCGTCGCCAGTTGCGCCTCGTTTTTCCTGTCCACTTCGTCAACCCTTCTTATAGCCCCTCGATTTTCACTCTCGAATTTTAACCGCATTTTGTCCCGTTCTCCCTCCTTCGTGTGCTATGGATAGCTGGAGGTGACAGCTTCAGATCCAGCCATCGCAGGCGGAGCTTTGACGCGGATTCGGGCGTGTTCCACCACCTCCGACGAGCCCCACCGTCGAGGTTCTTCTCCCTCAGGTATACCACCTTTGAGGGTCCTTTTCGCTTTATTTTCTTTGCTATGTTCATTCGCCGTACCCATAGCATCAAATCCCTATTCGCCATATCGCATTTCGTTCATCAGATCTCCATATCACTCCCCCTCGTCCGAGTTGCTCCGACGAGCCTCGACTTCACCACCACCAACCAATCTACCTAGCCAATCAAGGCCCCAATCCCTTCCTTTGTTCGTTGGAGATTTATTTGCAGGGTCAGGAGCCAGAAGGCCCCTATCTGGTGCCGATTTTTGTTGAAGCTTGAGGTACCTGGAGCCGCACTTCTTCCCTAACGTCGCGACGGCTCACCAACGGTCTCCCCACCATTTTGACACCACCAGCCGCTCGAGGAACTCTCCAGGAAGATTTTGGGACCGACCATGGAGCATCCAGTCGACGGAGCAGCATGATCTGAGCGATCGAGGGAAGCCCAAGATCCAGTTCTCCCATGTTCATCCTGGGGCTTCCTTCGCCGTTCGATCCAAGGCAGACGTCTAGAGCTAGCAGGTGTCGTCCGATCCTGATGCGTCACAACCGTTGATCCTCGTCGCAGGATCTAATCCCAGTCGTCCCCACGCAAATCGTCATTAGCCGTCTAAGGAGCGACATGTGGCAAGTGACGAGCCCTCGCCGTTCGATCCGCACTGTCCCTGGGTATTTTGCACTCTACACCTCGGGCGTGTTTGTATTTACTTAGTAGTATATAATCATTTATCTGCAATTATTTTTTTGGACATCTTGCAAAAACACCCCTGGATTTCTCATATTCACACTTAGGCCCCTATCCACGTCACCTCACAGGACTCGTACACGTGGGGTGTGAGAATTTTGCATGGGAGTCCCTGGGTTTTGTTGTATTTCTGTTAGGTCCAGAGAATGTTTTGTAACATGTAATATTTTTGGTAAATTTTACGATTAGGCCCCCGGGTTTTAGTTATTCACAGAACAATCCTTGACAATCACGTGCCTTGCGTACGAACTTTGGAGTTTTTGGGCTTGTACCCCTGCGGGTCTTGGCATTTGTATTTGGTCCTGAAAATAGTTTTATTACATTATAATTTTGTGTAAAAATTACATTTTGGCTCTGGATATTTGGATATTTACATATATGCCCTTGTTAATAGTGTAGTTTCTCTTTGTTGTCTCTATTTATTTCATGCATCTATAAAATCCTAAAAATTCCCAAAAAAATTAGCACAAGCTCTTGTTTTGTTGCTCTTCCACGCCATATTTTTATTTTGTATTTTTATTGCATTTTATTATTTATAAAAATTCAAAAACATGCATTTTCCTTACTGTTTGCATTAGAAAAACATAAAAACCTTCATAAAAATCTTAAAAATTTCACAAAAATCCTAAAAATATAATTTTTATCTCTAAATTTTCTTTGTTTTATTACCTGTACTTTAAAATTAATTTGAGGAATTTTGGACTATGTTTGATATTTTTCATCCTCATTTTAATTTCGGCCAGCAACTTGATTCACTATTTACTACTATTTTTGCCTTTAAAAATACCAAAAAAATTAGGAAAAATTTAGAAAAATCACGAAAACATTAGAAAAATACAAAGAGTCCAAAAATATATTATTTCCTGCATTTTGAATATTTTTACCTATTTGTCCCTCTCCCTTATCTCTTGTACATATATATTTATCCTATATAGGTGTATTTGCTTATTAAAAGAAAAAAATATAAAAAGAAAATACAAAATTAATAAATGAAAAATCAAAATAAAAAATCATAAAATAAAAAATCAAGTAAAAAATAAAAAGATTAAAAACCCACAAAAATAGCACATTAGTAGGCATTTGATCACATTCACTCTTGAGCACTTATTTTTGACCTATCCTGCTTGTTCCCTGTGTTCGACCTCTACATACTTGCTCCTATACACATCTTTTATGTAGAGTTATAATAAATTTTAACTCCACACTTTGATTTTCATTGCTTGATTTTTCTGTTATGGGTTGATTGTTGACTGAGTGGCGTTTATTGAGGGTCGCCACAACGACTTTGCCTCCGCCTTGTGTGAGGCATATTTAGACCCCTGATAAATCCCATTCATCACCAGGGGGACACATGTTGGGAGAGTATGACAACCCCTTTTCTAGTATATTGGGGATTGCATGGGAGGATGCATATCCCGATTACGACAACAAATTTTAGGAAAGTCTCGACAACATTGAAAGCTTCCATTATCTCAAACATGAAGGCATGTTGATACAAGAAATCATATAAAAATAAGACAACGAATTGAATTTATCCCTTTGCAGCTTGTTTTTGATTGGGGTGATGAACCTCGATCGAGGAGGTGAATCTACAACATGCGGCTAAAATACATTGGTACATCCGTGCCAAGGGTCATATGATAGGGATATTTACTTGCATGGAAAGAACATTCTTCCTTTCTTGCTATATGTTGACTGTATCTTCACATATGTAGCATTTTGACCGGTTCGACAGTGTGGAGGAAGTGAGGGCCAACCCACTTCTGGATTAGCATCCCGAAGAGTGGGAGGCAACCATTACACTCTGGGGAAGTGAGGAGTTCAAGGTAATTGAAGTTTTTCAATAGTATTTTAAATATGTGATTCCAACATATTCTAATATTTACTTTCTTTACAACATGTATCTAAGACCATAGAGCCAACTAGAATAAAGTTCTTGATCCTACCCACACAATGAGAAGGACAAGTTTAGATCAACTCAAATACAAACATGTAAGTTTGAGCCATTCTTATCTATATATATATTAGTGGATTATAGATATTGATTGATTTATGCTTAATGTAGGCAGTGCACAAGGACTCACTCCATAAAGTGAGACTATTTGAGATTACGCGACAGACAACATATAAGGATGAGAACAGGACATTTATTCGTGAGAGCTAAGCAGAAGCACATTTAAGTAGTTCTTAATTAGTACATGAAACAATATTACACGATTCACTTTGCTGGACATTCATCTCATTTTGCAGGGCTGCATGATCGACTTCTTCCAGATCCATGCAACTTCAAATCAAGGAGCTTCAAACCAATTGGGTAAGGATGTTTTTACCAGTATTTCCACCCTCTTCACGGCATTCAGGATGTGTTCTTCTTGGTGGTGCTTTTTTCAACAAGTCGATTTGGTTTGGGACCAACGGTGGTCGTCCGTTACAACAGGAATTCATTTAGCTGAAGGAAATAGTGGATAAGTTGACAATGGATCTGGATAGGGTGAATGAGAGAGAGGACTGGTTGATGGATACGATGCAACAAAACTTGCAAGTGATGCTACATATGTCTAGGTTAATAAAAATAACTAGTAGGACTAGTTAATGTTCCTCCACCAAGTGATCCACATGACCCTACTGCCCCACCCAATGAGAATGCACCCCCTTCATCACTACCACCTATATAGAGTAGAAAATGTTGGGTGTTGTATATGTTTAAACAATAACTATTGTACTAACCAATCATGTACTAATTAAGAACTTGATTCCTTACTTTTGGAGAATGTAATAGAGTGATAATTGGATCTCTTCAAGATCCAATTATCACCCACTCATGCTTAATCCCACATCTATTACATGTGGGACTCCGTTATGTTTGTGAGGCTATATAAGGAGCCTCACACCTCCTGTACTCATTGAAAAATTCAATACACATATGTATCTTTAAGACCTTCTCCCATGATTTCATCCTGCTCCTTAGGGAGTAGGGTTCCACGTAAATCATGTGTTCAATGTTTCTTATTTCTTTATGTTTATTGCTATGTTTTGTCGATTCGTTTCTGCTTCTTGGATTTCAATATGGTATCAGAGCAAGTCGATCTCTTAGAAAATTGTATTCTGTTATTTTATTCTTATTTTTTAAGTTCGATTATTGTTGTTCAAGTTTGGAGTTTGTTAAAAAAATCGAGGGTTTTCTGTAACCCTCGATCTAAGCAGATATTTGTTAGGATAGTCCCGTTGATCTCCAAGCAAAGCTATCTGAGTAATCAATATAATTATGAAGATTCTAGGTTGCTGCGACATTTCCAAGCCATCGCACACCTCATGTGTGCACCTCCTCCAAACCACAAATCCAGTGAATAAAGAAGAAGGATCGCGGGAAGCACCCCCTGATTTCCTTACACCAAGGTACCTTTTCAGGTGAGTTGCAGTGCAGAACCATATCTTCAACCCTAGCACAAGTCTTCCCGGTGGAACCCCAATCCAGATCCAGACACCTCTAGCCTTTTGGATGCTAGGCGGACCCCCTGTACTCCAGGAGGCACACTCCAGGCTGCTAGGTGAAGCCCTTGTACCCATGTATGCCAGAGCCCGACTCCTCCAAGCGATGCCTCAACTTCAGGTGGTGATTCCCTTGAGCAACAGCTCGAACCCCCGAGAGCAGAAGAGGCAAAAAATCCTACAAGCGTCACCGACCAACCCCTCCATGTGCCAGCATCTCCTTATCGTAGGCGTGACCCCATCACCATCTTATTCTCCAAGGCGGCACTCGAACGGTGGTAGTGATCCATCTCCTTCCCTCCCATCAAAGGCACAGATCTTCGGGGTAGGCACCGATCAACGCTTCAGACCCGCTGCTGCAAATCCAAAGCAGCACACCACCCATCTCACCGCAGATCCTCCTTCAACATCACCATCTCCAGCTGAAGGCAATGAGGCCTCTCCTTCGATCCCAGGCAACATCTCCTACTGTAGAAGCAAAGCCCATCGAGATTTCATCGGTGGCGGCGAGCGTTAGAAGAAAAGGGTTCCCTTCGGGAACCCTAAATAAGCCCCAAATTCGGTCGTGGTTAAAAAATAATATTTTACTATTGCTCTTGTAATTGCTCATTTGGGTCGTAAGTTGATAAATGAAAGAAAGATAGAGAAATCGAAGCCTAATTGGGCTATACTTGGTTTTCGACCCAAGTTGGCTTCGGTTATTGTAAGGGCCATGCAAAAAATGAATGTTTAAAAAATTATTTTTTAAATGAAAAGGGCGACGTAAAAAAATGAAGACGTACATAAAAAAATTGATTTGTGCAAAAAAGGGAGAGAAACACAAAAAAAGAAAGAGAAAAATGAGGAAAAAATGCATGTTTCTTTATTCTCCCAACTTGATTTACAATCTTATTCTATCAAGTATGAGAGAAAGGGAGAGTCAGAAATTACATGTTATTCAGGACTTCTACTATCTGACCACAACTAACAGACCGACACTCTAGATTTCTACGGATCATTTGTCTTCACTGAGCATCGACTTCTTTGTCAGGACGTATGCTTCTTCTTTTATGACTCGACTACTACTATGCATTGGACTTATTCTATTGCGACTCTTCTCCATGCATGACCGAGATAAGTTCCAATGACCCGGTATTGCAGCGACTCTACATGTATGGCAGAGATATGTTCCGGTGACCTGAAAGCCGCAAACCCGTCCTCGATCGAGGTCTTCTACCAGCAACGGACATATATTCTTCTTGTGACGTGTTGTGTGAAGATGCGATGTATATCTTTTTTCTTTTTTGTTGCAAGCTGCAGCTTTCTCAGCTCTAACATGAGGGGGAGTGTTGGAGCATGTAATAGAGCGGTAATTGGATCTCTTCAAGATTCAATTACCACTCACCCATGTTTAGTTTCACATATACTACATCTGGGACTGATGAGTCCACTAACTACGTGATATAATTTGTACTCATTGTAGTGCAGGTACTTAGCGAACCAGTCAGAACTGAGAGAAGATCTCTATGAAGAGTGTCTCGACTTTGATTTATATCTCGGGCAAGTTCGGGGTCGAACATAGAGAGGCAAAGGAACAGCCTCGGGTTAATTCAAAAACATAGGTCTAGATTTCCAAAATAGTTTTTTGTATTTTTTAATGTAAAAATAATGCGAATTGCAATATGCGGGTGAATCAAGTTAAGAAGAAAATATACAAATTAACCAAATTGATTCTAATATGAAATTAATCCAATTTAGGTAAATTATATTTTTCCTAAATACTTAATCCGGTGAGGAATGCAAAACACATTTTTTTTGGAATTGGGTTAAAATGCAACAAAGAAAAATGCACTTTTATGGGTTTTTATGCAATTTTCACTCAAAAAAGAATGCAAAAAATATGAAAATTTTACTGGAATTAAAACATGATGAAATGAGACTACAGTATTTTTTGGAATTTTCTAATAAAATATAAATTTTTAATAAAAACAGAGTGATAGTGAGTAATTAATTCCTAATAAATCCATAATATCAATTTATCCAGAGTGTGAATTATCTCAAAAAGGTATTTATATGAGCAATCCAAAAGAGTTGAAATGTCACAAAATACTATGTGTGGAATTAATTAAAAATCAATTATAAAAATTACTTTAAATTTTATTTAAGGCACTGAACAACTCCAATTTGGATGAAATTTTGACACTAATTAAATTACATTTCAGAGCATCATTTCTATTTTTGTGGAACTTTGGAGCAACTGTGAGTGCGATATGAATTTTAGATCACGAATTGGGTAAAATAGGCAGTATTTCACTTAAATAATTTTAATTAATTATCTAGATCTCACAAAAATCCAAACAAGTAATCAAAATTTAGACAATTAGTTGTTCAACATCACGTTATTTTTTATTGAATAAAATGATGCGAAATTGAGGTCCAAATTAATACATAAACATAGGGTTATCAGTGCAAATTCAAAAATGGACTTAAACAACTCAAACCATGTACAGGGGCACGTTTGTAATTACAAAAACTTAATCAAAATAAAAATCAATTTTTACAATAAGAAATTGAAAAGGGGGACCTTCTTCTCTAGCGGTAGGGCTCGATGAGGAGAGAGCAGCGCGGCGACGGAGGGACGTACACACGGTCGTAGGCAGCGGAGGCGCGACCGTGTGCGGGCTGGCAGCGCACGAAGGGGGCGCGAGCGATTAGGCTGTTGCGCGACGCGCGGGTGAGTTGTTGTGGTGGCAGAGGACGGGGCCGCGACTGGTGGTGAGGGCTGCAGGCGGGCGGGAGGAGCGGGGGGTCGACGATGAATGCAGCCATGGGCACACGTGGGCGAGGGGAGGCGGCCGCCGTTGGCGACTGGAGAAGCACCGCCGCTGGCGACAACGGCTAGAAAGGGGGTGGCGGGCAGCAGCATGCTGCTCCTTTTTTTAAATTTTTTTGTATTTTGTTGTTGTGTTGTGATTTTAAAATTTTAGTTATTTTTTTTAGTTTTCTTAAATAGGAAATGGAATAAAATGAAAATGCAAATATGAGGATGTGATGATGGTGGGAGTATGATAAAGGTGAATATGATAAATGACGTGATGTGAGAAGATAAAAAAATTGCAAATAAAAATAAAAATGATGAAAAAATAAAAAAGAGAACCTACAATGGAAGCGGTTGCCTATGGTGTGCTCACGAGAAGTGCACGGTCTTCGCTCGAGTCGTCGACGAGCGATGAATTCGGGCAGTGCTCGGATGCGGTTGCGATGTTGGCCAAGAAGCCAACGGATCTCACCAGAGAGAGGGCTCGTCGCTTGACCGTGGTTGTATCGCTGTCACCGATTCAACTCTGAAAATTAAGCTCTCCTCAAATAAAGATGGATCAAGTGCAAAATGAGGAGGATGTGATGTATAAAAAGAGAAAAAATGAGAAGTTATGAAAGTCTTGGAGGGAGGTTAATAAAAAGGTGGAGTTGAACTAGAAGTTAGAAAAAATGGTTGAGTGTTGGAGTTGAATGGATGGTTATCATAGAGAATAGAAATTAAATAAAAAATAAATATTAGCCTATTTTAAATAAGAGAATAAAATAAAGAAGAAAATAAAATGGAAGATTTACAAAAGTAGGTCCATAAAAAACACTATGTACATGGATTTTTTTACTTTTCTAGTTTTATTTTTTTCTTTTTCAATAAAACTATTTACAAAATATTTACATAAACAACAAGAAAAATGTAATAAACAATAATATGTGCATAAAAATATCAAAGTCAAATTTATTACATTATGTACAATATACAACGAGGTCCCAAAAGTCAGATTTTGCAAAGGAGCTCCGATTTTAATAAAAGTACTTTCATTGGATAGATAATTTTCTAACCTAAACTTTAAAAGAGAGTTTGATGAATTTGGAGTTCAAACGGAACGAGAATTTGGACGAGAAGTTAGACTTTATGGCCTTTTCTCTTTGAGCTCTAGGACTATTTATTTGAGGTGAATTTTATTTTATATTTTTATGTTTTCTATACATTTTTATAAACAAGTTATAGAAAGTATTAACCGAAAAGGAGTTGAAATTAATTTATTAAAAATACATGAAGTTTTGAGCTATTTACATGTGAGAAACTCCTCAATTTTATGGCATTTTATTATTAATTTATTTTGTACAATATAATATACAATAATTAGTGTATTTTATTTACAAGATTCATTTTATTAATTTATTGATTTTATAGATATTTATTTTAGATTTTACTCGAGGATTTTGCTAAGATCAGTAGATTGAGATGATGAATCAGGGATTCATCAGGGACTCTGGTCTGTTTGTGAGGCAATATAAGGAGCCTCACACCCATGTACTCATTGAGAAATTAAATATACAAATATGGCCCTTTGAGATCTTCTCTCGTGGTTTCATCCCGCTCCTTAGGGAGTAGGGTTTCACGTAAATCTTGTGTTCATTGTTTCCTATTTATTCATGTTTATTGCTCTATTTATCGATTTGCTTCCGCTTCTTGGATTTCAACACTTATGTTTATGTTTGTCATGTACTTAGTATTGATCTTGGTGGAATCTCTAATGCTTTACGCACTTTGGCATTAAATGTTTGATATAAAGTTTATGTAATTATATCTTGCAATGTTTTGCATATTAAGTTTCTGATTGCTTATTATTTGATAACATGGATTTGATATTGTTATTTAGGTGAGGATGAGTAGGACGAGGATGAGGAGAAGACGAGAAGAAAGATGATGATGAGGAGGAGGAGAATGAGAATGAGGAGGAGGAGGAGAAAAGGGAGCAACAACATCAACTGTAGCATCACAAATGTTGAACAACAACTGTTGTTGTTTTGTTTTTTTTACAGGAGATGTTATTGGTGGTCATATGACCATGGGGAGAAGGTTGCATAATTATTCTCGTTGGTTACCTTGGCCATGGAAAAATCTACTACTAGCGGTAGTTTACCGTCCATAGAAGATACATATTCTCGGTGGTTAGTCTGTTTGAGGCGGTCAATGTACTCAACGGCTACCCATCGACCACCGCAATTGTCTTTTGCAGCGCACTTTTTATCGATTACTTCTTTCTTGCGGGACAGCCATTAATTTCGACGGTTATTGACCAAATATATTGTCCATTTTAGTATTGTATGTAAAAGTATGCATATCATATATGTATTCGTATAGATATTGCTTACATTAGTTATTTATCTTTATATATTTTATTTATTTTATATTTATATGATTGTATATTTATATGCATGCATTTATAACACATGTAGATGCAAATATTTATTTATATATATAAATAGATAGGTTAAAATTGGGATAACCCTTATAGGGAGCTAACTTAGCTCCCCACCGTATGTTTCCAATTTTTTTTCTATTTTTAACAAGGAATCCGTGAATTTTCATCATTATGTCCCTATATAATACCATTTAAGTTCCATACAAAACATAGACTCCTATGACCTCCATTCAAACAATCATTTTTAACAGTCGCAGAATTGTTGAAATTAACCTCACTGGATGGAGGTCGTAGATATCTCTGTTTCGTACGAAACTTGAATGACATAATATAAGGATATAGTTATGAAAATTCACGGAAATATTTTTCCAAAAAATGGAAAAGTAGAAAAAAAATAGGATGAGAGAGCCAAATTAAACTCCCTCGGTGGGATATAGCCCCATTTTACCCAAGTAGATAGTATTTTAAAAAAAACTAATAAAATGCACTTAATTACAAAATATATAAATTTGCTATCTATCCATAGATCTTTGTAAGTATATTTGTATGTTTTTTAATTGTTCTATCGAGTGTTTGGATAATATTAAAATATGTACTTTACATATGATTTTATTTATTCAGGCTTGTTCGGTCTGTTCTAACTATTGTTTTCCTCGATCTAATCCGATTAAAAAATTAATGAAAACATCATCCGATTAAACCGATTTGATTCTATGATCCAACTCGATTCTACTTTTCGATAAAGTTTCCGGTTTGATCTTCGGTTCGATTTCAAAAACATTGATGTAGAAATATCCTCAGCAGACGATTTACTCCCTACTTTTAACATTCCTTGGTTCCTTGGAAGGGCAAGTTGGTGGAGAAATCATATGGGAAAAGCCTAACATTGCGATCGAAGTTCAGGAGCCTTTCTTTGTTCATCACTCCACGATGAATTAAATAAAGATTAGGAAGATTGGCACATAAGAACCATGCCTATATATATCCTATTGTTATAGTAATCATGCACATGCACATGCGACGTAGCTGGAAACTAATATACACGCCCACTTGCATGCATGCAGCACCACTCTCCATGCTCATGAATTGGCATGGCCAATTTGCTCAAGTTAAAGTTGATGCCAACCACCAAACGTTTAAAATTATTTATATATATGATCGATCTCTTCATGCAGACGTTGGATATTCTTATATATTCCATCCATCCAGGCTTGCTTTCCTGTCCGAGAAGATACAAGAGGTGCACTAGGATGCTTTCACCACAATATTTATATATTGAAGGGGAGGTGGATCATCATTGGACGGCCCTCAGTAGAGGCCGAGCATAGTTGGTGCGTATCCCGAGGGTGATACGACGACTTCCTTATGTTACAGCACCGGCTGTAACAGCAGAGGATCCACTCTGTATTGAAGGAGTCTACGACATGAATTGCACTCGACCCGCTTGAATACAAGAAGAAAGCGCCGCTCGATGACCTTCCCGTCTGTGAATTGCGAGGGGATGAGTGTCTGTCGACGACCGTCCCTTGTGATGAGTCAGGTGATCAGGTGGTCTTGATGTTGAGCATCCAGACTAGATCATATAAAAGGATGGTCGTTGATTGAAACACGGCCCTTCAGACTCTCTGAGCCAAGCTGCAATATTTATTATCATAAACTTTAAATATTTCTTGCATTTGTGTATTGTAGAGTACAATGTGTTACAATGGATTGATAGCTTTACATATTACTAAGGATGAGACATCCATTTGAGTCATCTTTTCTGAAAATTATCCATGTTTTTATAATGTCATGAAAGAGGACAACAGGTGAATAGTTTTCTCTGTATGCAAAGATCATAATGTAAAATACATGTTTGTTTTTTGCGAATAGGAAATGAAATATACAACTCTTAGAATACACGGTAAGCATGATAATAGAGAAACTAATTTAAATGAGATGCTGAGAAAGTACATTAGGATGAGGTTGTAGGCGGGATATCATCCACAGTAATCTTTACGCAGAGCACTGTGGATGTCATCAAATTATTCAATGCTCTTTTCTTTGCAGATTGGGATGATGACGTTTTTTCCCTTTGGGAAAGATGGTTAGATGAATACATTAAAGGCATACAAATATTCCAAAATATTGACTCGAATTTGTTGTATAGAGTTTTGCATGTGGGTATTTTGCTGTATATGATTTATTGCATTTGGAGAGATTTATATTAATCCTGAACATCCGATTTGGAGAGATTATGTAATGGACATAATATTCTATTTTGTAGGTTCAAAAATTGACTCGATCGGTAAGAACAGTAAATTAAGCTCAATCTGATTTTTTCCAGGTCATGAGGAATGACGATGTCACGTTGACATCTTCATAGGGCCAACCGATTTGAGTCGACGGTCCGACCCAATCAGGTCAAACCGAAGAGGAACCGATTCAACGTCCGGCCTAGTTAACCGTTGTGATAAAAATCGAGCGCACATGGATCGGGTTGGGCCAGGCCACATGCCAGTGTCATGATCCGGACCACGACCCATGAAATTAGGTGGGCCCTGGACCGAGTCGATCTTGGTTCGAAGGGACGTGACTTGCATCTCCAATATAAAAGGCAACGATTTGTTCTTAAACATGTGGTCATCGTGTATTAGCAATTTTCCCAAAACATTTAAGCTTGATTTGTATCAGATGACACGATTTACAATATGACTCCGTTTCGTGCGTCGGAGATAATTTCTAGAAGTCATGGGGTCTTTAGTGCAAAATATAATGTACATAACACAGGTCACGTGCCAAGTTGGTGGGCGCTAACGAAATGGATCGATCCTCCAAGACACAAACCGGGTTCTGGTGGAGAGGCTACCACGTGGGTGGATTGTAGGCCACACGATATTGATGCTGTTGGATAGCCCATGGAACTCCACGTGGTGAGATGCCGGCATTGGAGGATGAGTGGTGGACTCGATCTAGGCCGTTGAGGAATGAACGATGGAGATTGGGCTCGGATTGAGTCGATCGACGGTGGGTAAGCGTCTACATCCTCTCTTCTTCGTATGATCAGCGAGCGGATGAGATGGGCTCCAACGAAGCTCCGTCGCAGCTCAAACTGCTTCAACTGTAGCTCCGACATACCTGTGATGCAATGCGGAGCTCGATGTGAGGAGGGTTGGCAGGACGTCGATCAAATGGGAGGTGAACGGGCAAGCTTTCCTTCAGTCAGGCGAGGAAGGAAGGATTAACCCCGAACCACCATGCGTGATCGAAAGAGGGGCGATGGAAAACGAATTAGAAAATCGAGCGGAAGAGGATGAGATGATCGTTGAAGCGAGGCGATAGGATATGAGGATTGCGATGGTTGGAACATGGGAGATGAGGGAGGAACATGAGATTGCTGAGACGAAGAAGAAAAGGAAGAAAACGACGGAGAAAGTGGGTCTACATGAGGGACGGATATAACGTGGTGTGCAGACGGTGATGTTGCATGTGGGTTGGAGCGTGTGCTGCGATGGTGGCTCCTTCTTTCCGGTGTAAGAAAAAAGAGGAGCTTGAGCAACTTGGGTTGCGCGTACAATAATGATATCCTTCTCGTGGTCGTGATGACTCCACAGGCCGTGGAGGTTGTCAACGGCCTCGACATCTGCAGTTAGCAGGTGGAGAGGAGATTGGAATGGCAAGCAAATTCAAGGTTGAGGGGACTGGTTTTAAAGGAGATGGAGATCGAGGAGCTCAGATGGTGTCAAATATGGAGCTCTAGACGCAGGGCCGTCCCCTGAGCCTCGTCTCGGGGTGCAATGGCCCCAGGGCCCCACAATTTTGGAGGCCCCATTTTTAAATCGTCTACATATAGTTAGA